>UZAE01012595.1:20894-36306 GCA_900617975.1 Rodentolepis nana | reverse complement strand
TATATATATATATATATATATATATATATATGCATATATTGGTGTTTACTCATTCTCTCCTGATGCTTGAAAGTGCATTTTTCCTTCGTCATCTATTCGGGATTTAAATTAACTACGTCATATTTTTATGGTTTTTATGTAAAAGAAAACGTTTTATTATATTTTGCTCATAAAAATAATCTCTCTATTCTAGTCTTAAAGTGCTTATGGCATTCTCTCTTTCAATTTTGACAAGTTTATTGCAATGGGACTATTTTTTAAGTGTGTTTTAATATTTAAAAACTTGAAAAGATAACATTGGGTGCCCATTAAAGCAATTCACTGCTCATCTTATCTTGTAAGATAATCATCAAACCGAACCTTTCAACACTCCCAGCAAAATAATATTCTAAGAGTCATGACTCCAGAACTGCAAACTCTCTACAATTTACACTCCTGATAGCAATCCATGCCTGGTAAGGATCACTTGACAACTTATTGAGCTACAAATTTCTTGTGGGCATGGTTACCGTCCTCCCTAAAATTTTCAAGTTAATGATAAAATCTGTGTGCTTATTGCCCAAGTCGCTTCTTAGTTAATAGCTTTTATTGAAGTGGGCAAGGTAAATATAAAAACTTATTTGACATTTTTTCGATTCTAGGGAAACATACTCAATGGCGGGGAAGTGTACATCTAATGACCGTCCCGATAACTGTTATCGACTGGCCATCAGCACTTGATGGACTCGAAATTTCATTTGTGTTATTTAATAATACTCTACTAGGGTTGGGGTGTACGATAGACTTACCTCCACGTGATGTACCCTGGGCAACGTATACTCATACGGCAAAAAGTCTATAAACTGGCTTGGAAACCGTATACTCATACGGCAAAAAGTCTATAAACTGGCAGTTGGCTTCTAACTCCAAACTACCATCGCCCCACTGTATGTCATATTTTACCACTTCCACAATAGCCACCTTACCTTTTCTCTGCCTTTGTGTCTGCATAATTGAATCACTTTTCTGTCACCCCTCTCAAATTTTTCTCACTTTGATGTTTCTTCCCTCTGTGAAGTCCGAAGTCAGCTAAAGGGCTAATGATAGGTGAATCGCTCTTCTTTCCTCCCTATCATTTCTTCGCACTTTAATGCTCCTACCTTCTGTGAAGCCCGAAGTCAGCTAAATGGCTAATGATAGCTGTCCTGTGAAGCCCGAAGTCAACTAAAGGGCTAATGATAACTACCAATCTCGACTTTTTGCCATTTTGATGTTCCTCCTCCTCTCTATGAAGTCTGACTCTTTTCACTTTGATGTTTCTTCCCTCTGTGAAGTCCGAAGTCAGCTAAAGGGCTAATGATAACTATCATAAAGCCTGCCATTTGAATTAAATACTCTACTAGGAGCCTTTATTGTAATTCTAGTTCCATTCGTTCCGTTCCAATTCTCAATACTTCCTCCCCCTCCACCACCTCCTTTCTTACCTTCTTTCTCAATTTACACCATTTTTCTACTACATATTTGCCCAACTCAAGGCACTGTCTTACCATTCTGGATAGGTTATTGTGGTCTATTGAACCTAAGATATGGAAATTTCTAAACCCATTTTGATCGTATTCCTTAAATTAGTTTTGCTGTCAAATTAGTGCAGACTATGAATGTAGATCATTTTTACCGTCCATGTGATATTACAGATGCTGTTATACTTTGGAATAAACATAAATAGCACATGGTTAAAAAGTGATAATCCTATTTATAGAAGGCGAATGACCCATTGAAAAGAAGGGAAGTGAGAGGATCACCTACGCGAACTGGGCAAAAGACGGTCAAACAGCTGTTTGTACAATGTATGTGCACACACACACACACACACACACACACACACACACACACTCTCACACATACATACACACACATACAAGCCTCCGCATTCACACCCGTCCATCTCTGATTGGTCAGTGTGGATGCACATTTTAATGTCGGAATTAGTGGTGTCTCTCTCACTCTCCCTCTCCCGCTGACTTCCCCTTCTGGTAGAATAACTGGGTCTCTGCATGTTTGCAGTACAGTAACATATGTAGGTGTGCATTTGGACCAATGATATTAGCTTAACAAAGAGGTGAAATTTTTTAAGACATGCAAATCTTTACTGTGTTTTTTTTCGGTTTTCAAATTATGCTTAATTATTATTACTACCGCGGGAGAATTCAGATCCGCATAGCAGACAAATTGGCATATAAAAGGCATATTTAGAACACCTATAAGCAGTTACTTAACAGTCAATATACAAATCATGAGAAAGTTGTATAGGAGGCAAACTCTATCAAATTCAATAACTCGGAAATTTGATATTAGCCTCAAAAAATTTCAAAAGTCCACCTCAGATTTTGTCTCTACCTGAGCACTTATACAACAACTTCATGTCTCTAAATGCTAGCTCATAATTGGCATAAGAAAACATTGGTTAATTTAAGAAAAAAAGCAACAAAAATGATGTAAACTACAAATCACGACTGACACAATATAATCGCATATTAATCACCTGGATAAAGTTGCCCTCTGCCAGATGTACACTTTCCACTTTTACTTAATTAAGGAGAATCATATAAGTGTAAACATTGTGCTTGTAAACATCGGGATCTATTTCCTTCAGACTACCTTAGGCATCAATTCCTGTTAAAAATCAAAGCATACTCTGGTATTTTTTCATGCTGACTAATGAAGCTGTGCTGTTTTATTCTCTAGGTTGTCTATTTTATCTATCAAAACGAATTAATAAACGCGAAATCAGTCCATTCCATTATTGTATCGTATTTGCCTTTGTTTATCCAAACAAGATCGCCATTAGATAGGAGCCGATGTCTGTAACCGTCTCCACTCCCAATTCTACTCTAACCCTCTTTCCTGCCTCTCGTTACTCTCTAAGTCGGTTCTATGAACCACTGCTCCTATTCAACTCTCAGCCGTCTGCTCTGCAATGAGTTTTTTTTCTAGTAGAGAAGTAGCTATATCCCGAATCTTCTATGTCTTGATCCAGCAAAGCCGCAAAGGCGGCTATTCTCTGAATACTGAAGCTACAAATGATCGGCTGAGTTTGCAAATTTTTCCTTTTTTTGCTTACCTACCTCTCTCTCTCCCGGAACTAATTTGGTTTGGAATTCCAACATCCGTAAAAAGAGGCAATAAACAATTTACAAATGTCAAAAGGCCCTGTCATTCGATGGCCGATTTGCCAATACTCCGAAAAAGTGCACAACAACCTTCTTCGGGAGAGAGAGAGAGAGAGAGAGAAAGAAACAGAAGTTAAAAATGACTCTCTTCCTCTCCCATAGAAGGTAGGTTAAGGTACTAAGATTGATTGCATTAGCAGGTGTCTAAAAGCTCGTTCTCATTTGTAGTTCTGTAAAGTGGATCTTTTTGTGGGCGTTAGAAGGTTGTTGCAGGAAAACCCCCACCTCCACATCTCGCTTTCTTCCCTCCAATACTCCTTCAGATATGTTGTCATAGCAGAAGTGCTAATTATGCCAGTGGACGCATATACCATAATTGGAATGTGTTAATTCAACAGCATTTTCTTAACCTATACCTAATTTAATTAGTAACTTCCCAATGCAATTGATTTGATGTCTTATTGCCTAATATAAATTACATCTTTTATAAAAAACAATATCCTTAACCAAAGAGCATCTAACGTTGTACAAATAAATTTGGAGCAAATTAGCCTCAGTTTTTTTTTATTTAAAGAGAATGACAAATTTAGTTTAAACAAAATAGTTAATTTTTTGTTCATGAAGTAGAAGAACTGGCAAGTATATGAGTGTTGGTGACCTTAGAGGAGACTTATTCAACTTTTTTGATTGGTCAAAATTTCTGGACTTTCTGGTAATCGATATCAAGAACTGTTTGGAGGTGATGTTTCTAAGACTTGTGTTGTAAAATAATAAAATTGTTATATATGGAAATTTTGTGTATATTCGGGCAATTTATGCAATAGGCAGTTATATTAAATGTTATTGAATGACATTTTTGATGAGTGAAAAAAAAGCATTTTAGTGAATTAAGCCAATTATGTCTTCAAGGGCGACAACTTTTAACATGCCTTTACTGACCGTCAGACGTGCATCTTTCGGTGGAGGGAGATAGCCCTGTCATTCAAGCTAATGAGATAATGTCCGAGCCAATCTGCCTTTCCACAAACAATCACTTCGTGTTGCCTCGACAAAATAGACATTTACATTTTACGAGGCTGCCAAAATATTGTTGCAAATAGTAGAAACAGTTGTAGCTTCATTTATAAATCCGATAATATGTGTGGAAACATGCGTAGGTAGTTCACAGTTCATCCAGACACTTGGGATACAAACTCCCTCATTGGTTGGTTGTGAACTAGTGGGCCAAGAGCAGAACCATACACTTATTAAATGATTTTTAGATAGTTAAGATATTCAAGATTCTCCCGTCAGTTAAACAATTTTTTACAGTTTAATACCTAAGCAAACATTTTCAATGAAAATTCATTAAATGGTGAAGTTTTGACAGCCTCAGCTAAAAAGGCAATTAGATTTACCGTTGTCATTCTAATGCATAAAATGGGCGTTGGTCAAACCAAATAATATTATTAAAATTGACCTACTTCTGCTTCAATTTCTTTGATAAAAGGCTTGTCCAAAACTGTTTAAGACTGCGTTTTCGAAGGTTAGCAGGGCTGTTAACGCTTGACCAGACCTTTCGTCCGCCCGGAAAACATCCAGATTGAGAAGAGAGGAGAGATTGGCAGGAAAAATTTGTTTCATTTTCGATTGTCCAATAAGACAGATCAAGAATTGTTCCAGAATTCAGGTGATCGCAGTTCAGTGGGAAGCCGTAGTCAACTAATATGAAAAAAAAACATACAAATAATACCAATTATCAGAAATAGCTGCTGAAATAATTGTGAAACTTACGGGAATGCTGCGAGTTTGGGGAGAGCAGGTCTTGATCCCCAGGGCCACCCAAATGCGTTGGAATTTTTAAATCTGGTTCTCTAGACCGGAAGATAAGACATGCGTTGGCACACGTAATAGAACCAGAAATTTTGCAAGCTTCCATCTGAAGTCGACTTGCAGATTCTAACCGTCTTGCAAATTCATCGTTAAAGTCAAACGAATCAGATTTTATGAGAGTGTCAGATGAGAGTAATTTAGAACCAAAGCCAAATGTTGTGCTTGTTTTCTTTGAAGACCTTTGAGGAAGTTCGGTTTTGGTGGAATCATTACGAAGAGGCCGAGGGGTATAGATAGGAATGCGAGGCGTACCTTGTGGGGTGCGCAACATGTGTGCAGGTAGAAGGGTAGCATCCAGATGCTGATTAAATGGAAGTTCTCCAAGCCATATTCCGCATAATTCAGCATTGAAGGAAAATTTATGGTTAAACTTTGGGCTATAATATACATCAATTGGCTTGAAAGAAAGATTTTCTGTCAGTGGAAACTGCAAAAAATCCATTGCATTTTAATACAAGGAAAATGTTTATAACAAGAAGAGTAAATGGTACTTATCAGTAATTTTACGCTTTGTTTAAGGGCGAACTTTACTTAGGCTTCAGGGGCGCGTTCAACTAAATATGCAACTGACCCTAAGAGTAGCTGCCGTGGTATATTAAAACGCATTACTACAAAAAGTATTGGATGCATTTGTTAGCTATAACTTTTAGTCAAATACATAATACTAAATATAAAATAACCATTATTTAAGGTAGTTATGCTATGAGATAAATCGTTCATTTAGTTTTAAAATGGAAGTAAATTCTAATTCTAAAATTTATAGTTCGCTGTTAGGCTAAGGGATAACTTATTCGTTAATCTTTATCTATTTTTTTCGTTCATATGTTAGAGCAAAATCTTTAGTCATAATGCCATTCACTTTTGCATGTGTTATATCAATTGCAAAACGTAACTAATGAAATATTGTACCAAATATTTATAGCATGGAAAATAAATGCATATGATTATAATCATATAATCATGGGAATATGCATTAAATAATCACATATCTGTACGCTATTTACTTATGCCCAGCACTTAAAGAATTTAAATTCTCATTCAGTTTGGCATTTGTTTCGTATTAGAATATGTATAAATTTCAACTATAGATTTTGGTTGGCAGGGTTATTAAATAAAATTTATATATTATTGAGATATGAAAAATGTAGTTGATTAAAAACGGAGGTGAAAATGTATTTAAAAGTATTATTTTGCTAAAATAAACACATTAATATCTCATTATTTCTGTAACAAATGCTATAGGAATGTTTGAGCTATTAAAACCTAAATCGCTATGAAAATGTTCATCTATATTAAAATTGCATTCGAAAATTTATCCATTTCTCTTGCGAGGTATTCCCTTAACCTATCTCAGCACTAACTCCATAGACTATGAACCGTTTACTCATTTTTGGTTGATTGTTCTTTCGTGATTGCTTCAGCAGCTCAGACATCGTAACTTATGAATCTTTGAATGATTTCGATTGTTATTTACTTAACCCTATATCGTTAGACGTAAGGGACCACAAATTTGAAATAAAAGGTTCACATCACTCGAGCTTATGAAGTAATGTCACATATATGAAAGTAATTTACTGATGTCGTCCAAAATTCTAAATAACAGATGAGATGATGAGCAAATATTTAATTATTTCACAACCCTCACACTTTAAACTGCAATCCCAAACATTCTGGAGAGTGTGGCCATGCGTGCAGAGGGCCTCTCCTGTAGTCATCTACTAATGTTTATTCAAATTCTCCAAGAAGCATGTGAAAACTAATCATGTTTGTTGATCTCGCAATATCAACAAAAGCTTCACATATGTATTCCTCCTCCATAGCATTGCGATAGTTCAATTTCATGAGGCTTTCCAGATAGGAGAACTTGTCGTAGAGATTACTATTAATAAGTCAGGACTTACTAGCGGTGCGATAAGCTACAAGTAAAACAAATGCTGTTTTAAAAGAATTTTCTGTCCCAGCTAATGATTATGCAACTTATTTTTCAACCTAACACACTTTGTCAATTTAAAGAATTTATTAGAAAAATTCCACTTAATGGATGGCCATATTATATATATGTAAAATATACCTCGCTTGAGGTATATGTGATTCCTTTGGCGTTCAATTGTATTTTTGAAGTGAATTAATTCCGACTGCATTATCTTAAATCAGTGTCAATATAAAAGTAATGTGAATCAGTTAGAATCTCTTCCAATTATTGAATTTAGCAACATTATGTTAAGCATTTTAGAAGGTTTGATGCTAAGGTTTTTATTTAATATTATGGACAGCGTGGCTCTATTCGATCGCTTATAGTTCCTCCAAAAGGACTAGTACTTCTTGCAAGTGCAATAAAGAAATTCATTGGATAGTTTATAGCGTTGAATTTGAAATGAGTTTGCTACTATAATATTATCAACAACTGAAAGAAATAACTTTCTGTTTCTCTATTCAAGACCTTTTGTCTACGTAAACTTTCGTCAGTAAATCTTTAATTCTGAATTCAATATCAGGTAAGCCCGAACATTTGTGCATCCTTGTAAAATAAATTATACTAATGTGATAGAAAATGATTAAAAAATGTAATAAAAAAGTTAATTTTGGATTTCTATAATAAAGGGTGCTCTCTGTTAATATTTTCATATTCATGAATGTCAAATCAAAGCGGATTTTTAATGATTTCAAAGGTTTTTGGGTAGTGATTGTTAGTAAACCACACATAAATTAAAATAGAATATTTAAAATCTACCAAAAACTACTACGTATATTTCTTTCACAAGGTTGCCTTTGTAAAGGGGATTTTTAATTGCAGAACTTTTTGTATGCGCTAATTCGGCCTCAATTTAACCCGCCGTCCTTGGTTTTATTGGACCTTGTTGAAGGTTTTCGATGCTGACTTATTTTTCGGAATAGATTGTGGGACTTTTTAACCGAGCAATATAGGAAAACAACCTAAAGTAAATGAAGATTTTCATCTTACATCTATGTATTTATTCTTTCTTATTTGGAGTTATCGTGGTTTTTTTATTTTATTATATTTGAGGTATTATTTGCTTTCATAAAATCATGTAGACGCTTATTATTCTTGACTATTCCGTAAATTTTAGATTTTTTGTGTATTGGTTCAATCAAATGTTAATTGAAATTGGTGTTGAAATTATTTTTCATTTTTTTTGGTTTAGTGAGAGCATGGAGAACGGAGTAACCGAGTTACATCTCGTTTCCCTTCCAAAAGATGTCAAATCCCTTCGGATCGTGGAGCCTTCCTATCCGTCTAGGAACGGAAAGTCTACTCGAACTCCAAGTCCAACGAAAAAGTGTCAAGAACTGATGTATATTGACGACGGGACCTCATCTAACTCCTCGGCAACATCAACAAAGGAGAGAGAAAAACAGCGCCATTTAAGTGGTTGTGAAAGTGATAAATCCACTTCCCGACCAGTTACTGGCATTCTCCGTGTATGCACAAGTGACCCCCATGTATCTTCTCCTTCTGCTCCATCTCCTTCCCCACTTCCACCTCCGCCACCACCACTACAATCAACTTCTACTTCTCCCCCTCTATCGTCTCCTCTTCCACCACCTACCCCCTCTTGTCATGATTTGGCGGAACTCACACCTGCGCCTTCTAGACGCCTGCCCACTGTGGTTGTTCTTGGTTACCAGCGAGCTGTTGTCGAGTCGCAGGCTGCAGCTGAGCGAATGCATCAACAGCAAAAGCAGCAGCAAACCAAACAGCATAAACCTACTGGTTCTTCTCATCCCTTGGATTGTCCTCTTACTCTGAGTATTGCATCTAGTGGACTTATTGACCATGGATTACCTACTTCGCCACATGGTCGTAATAATAGGGTAACTGAATCTCTTCTTCTTGAATTGAAAGTTTTTTTGATTATTTATTTGTACAACTATTGACTTCCCACGTTTGATTATTTGGCAGAAAGTTTCTTGATTGACTACCTATTATTTGGCTCAAATTCTAGTGTTCACAGGATGTTTACAATGTTGTTACTTTTTTATTTAGCTATTTTAAAAATGCCTTTATTTTAAGCACTAGTTTTCTTAATGAATCCCATATTGTATTTTAATAAGCTTTAGTTTCTCCCAAATTCACTTAATTATAACTTGTTAGTTGATAAAATGAGGTCAGTGTGCATGCCTGTCATGGATTCGAACCATACTGGTTAATATAGAAGTAGCAGATTCGCGGGTTTCTCGTTAAGGTTTTCATTTCTTCTTTAATTAGAAAATTTTATTGATCCACATTAAGTTTTTTAGAAATACTTTTTGTCGATTATTTCAATGGAAACGGAGCCATTCAAGAGAGTTTACAAAAGGGCAGTCTTCTAGTTATGTTTATTTCCTTAATTGCCTTCATTTCTTTTCGTCTAATTAACTTTATTTGGTCTGGGTCAAGTATTAATAAAGAGGATGGGGTTCTAAGAGAAAACTGGGACGTCTATTTCAGTATAGCTCTTTCGCTTAAAGACTAACTCTTGACTGACTTCGGAATTCTTATTCGAGTTGATGGAGAGATTTATTGAGAGATTAAGGTAGCTTTGAAATAAATTTGCTAGGATTGTGATTGCGGCAGTTGATTTACATCGGCACACCGAAATGAAAACAAGATGTGCATATTTAAATTGAAATGACTTTGTATGATTTGACCGTCTATGACATGAAAGCAGCCGGCAACTGAAGTTTGCCAAATTTGAGATGACAGGTTTGGATCCCACCGTGCTGCTTGTTTCTATCCTTATGAGGGATTGTAGCCTCTGAGCTTCACATAAGAGCAGCTTAAAGATACCCTTCATTTAACTTAGTCAATTGCCATTAAAGCATGCAGTACAGTTTTTTTGGCTTAAAGACTATTTAAGCAGTCTTACAGAAATCATGGTGTTTAGAAAAGAAGGCGGGGGAGGGGGGTTGCTTTAACGGAAAGGAGGGGCCTGTTCATAGTGCTCTTACTCACGAGAGGCATCGACCTGGGATATCAATCATATCCCCACATGGCTTGGAAGTATCTGCAGAATCAATTATTAATTCTTAACCTTTCCCTTTACATATTTGGTTGGTCCATTTAATTGTACGCAGTCTCTTTTCCTCTAGGATATTGGGTCTTGGATAAGTGGAAAGAAATTTTAGACCATTTCGCGGTGTAATTAAATCACCATGGTACATATGGGTTGTTAAGATTGGTAGTTTTTTTTGTCAGTTGAGATACGGGGATCAGTGATATGCTTTTTTACGATTACTCTAAAATCAATGTCGCTCTGTGCTATATAAAATGAATTAAGAATAAACGTTTTTAAGAAATTTGTTATCTGATGAATACGACTTTCAGAATTGTATGCTATAGTTTATAACCCGAATATAGATGTCACCAAAGGGGTAGGGGGTCATGTTGCAAATGTCAGAAGACGTGAATGGTGATCACGGAGTTTCGTGTTCCTTTTCAACCAATTTGCATATCCTTACACTCAGTTTACATTCTTGATAGGGTCTGTTAATAAAGTGATTTCATAGGAAGTTCATCTTTTAAATTTGCTTTTGAGGAAAGCATTGCCTATAAAGTAGACAGCTAAGTGGCTTAGAGCAAGAATGAATGTTTTATTTGTATAAACTGGACTCGTTGCGAACAATGTTCAGAGGCGGTTTCTTTGACAACTTTGTATTTTGCATTTAATATCGTCTATATTCTGTGGTTGTTGTGATATCTATCCTTTATTCTGACTTTTTCAAGTTATGTTTGCTAAGTAAGCCCCAAAACTTATCTATTTTGGCCAGAGATGTGACCTCCTAGAATCGGTCTTTGAATCTTACCGTTTATTGTTCCTCTATTGATTAGTTTTCGACAACATCCTATTACTGGGTATTTGCCAACAGCTATGCTCGAATTAATAATCACAGTTTTAGCAAATTTATGCTTTGACCACTTCTGCCCCGATGCTTATTTTGCAAAAGTATTATTTGATTGTGGTGGGGGGGGGGGGGGGGGTTGAAGGAGGCTGTTAGGGGCAGGTAGAAAAGAAAAGTTCAAATTTTTGTCTGATGTTTTTAGTGCTATACCACAGTGATGACTTTAGGCTGCATACCTGTTTGGTCATTAGTGATGTATTGTTGACAGGTGACATTGGAATTTTTTTCAAAATTTTTACTTAACTTGAAAGCGAAATAACTAAATCCAGTGCATAACAATGGAATATCGAGTTGATAATACCATGTGATTTACTATTTTCCATGAAGCATCTAAACGAGTGAACGGGTGAATGTTAGCATAAAGAGGACGCTAAGTGGGCCTAATTTAGTCCGAACTCAGAGCCCTTCTGTTTGCTTGTTCGACGCAACACATGTTTCAAAATCAAACTTCAAACTACTCCTAAGGAGTTGTTCTTCTCCTCACTGTTCACCCCTGGGTTAATCAATTCCGAATAGGAGATTCGCCATGCCTTGTCGCTAATTTCTTCGCCGTGGAAAGCTCACCATCCAACATCTTAAGATCACCATTTTCTTAAAATACCTTAGAAACTAATTAAGTAGACAAATTGCAAGTCATTCTAAACGCAATTTCAATCCATACTGGCTTATTAATAGTGTTTGTTTTATAGATGTTTATTGCTATAACTATGTTGTAAAGAGTGTTAATATATTGCCTGCTTCTCATCAGAAATTCTCTGTTTTATTAACCCTATTTTAGGTGAAATGTTCGGATGGTCTTCCATGCTTCACGCAATCTCCCCCTCCTCCACAATCTTCTCCAACCTCAGATGATATCAACATCTCACCAATCAGCATTTCTCCCACATATTCCTCGAAAACCCACTCATCGCCCTCATCACCAATCACAATGCAAGAAGCTTCGTCACAGGACCAATCAGCATCTCCCTTTACCTCGCCACCAGACTCATCATCTCCCTTGGGCAGTTCACCCCCAGATGTAGCTACCCTATTGCCCCGACATGTAGCTGAAGATGCTGAGTCGATTGCTGAGTCTGTCTACCATCAACCCCCCAAAGCCGCTGATCGTAGCGCAGCCTATAGACTGGCTAGACGTCTTTTCACACTAGACGGGTTCAAGATTACGGATGTGGCCAAGCACTTGTGCAAACGGTGAGTGGGCATTCGTTTTCTCCTTATAGCAAACCAGACGATGAAATTACTTGCAGGCGCACCAGTTCTCCAAGTGTGCCTGTGTTTGATGACTCATCAAGCTTGCGTTTGCATCCTTGGTACGCGCGTAGAAGCAGCCATACACGGACGCACGTATGTTCGGGGTCGCGTCATCGCTTTCTCGCAGTGGTATACTTTCCCACTTGCTTACTCTTGTGACGTCTTGGCTTGTTGAGACAATGCGTACTTCTGATTAGGCCATTTCAGCTTCCCTTTGCTTTTGAGGATTTAGCTACAATTGTTTCGGACAATGTGTGCTAGCGTCTTGAATTCAAGATGAAGTTGGCCTTGAACACGTTTCATACTTTTATACTACCAATCAAATGAATTCAGTAATATTTTTGTCATCATCTTTTGCAACCAAAAAGTTACGGTGCTGTTTCCATGATAATGTATACGAGGTCGTCTTTTGTGGTTTTCTTTGTCTCTGATTAATTGCTAAAGATGGAGTTATTTTCAGGTTTCTAATAAGTCGTTATGCAATCATTTAATTTTAAAATTTCTCTTATATCAGATGAGGAGTGTTTCCAATGCTTTCTTGGTGTAAAGTTACCAGGGTTGAGGTCTATGTGATGATATAGATTCTTGTTTGTATTCAATTTGGCTGTTAGACGTTCGTTTTTCGTGACCATCGTCTGTATTTTTGGTGTTTGTTGACAATTAATTGAAGTTTTTTTTTTTCTAGTTCGCTCACTGCTTCAGGCTATTTTTAGTCTGTTTGAACTTAGCGGGAAATATGCAAATCGGCTTAGTGCTTGTCGTCAACAGCATTGAAATTTGCATTCAGAGTCTTTTTACCTGATACAACTCTCTGACTTTAAGAATGACTTGATTGCGTTTGCCAAAGCTTTCGTATTTCGCAAGAAATTAAATCAGCTGTAGTAAACACCCTGTGTGTTTAAAGTGAATTCACAATTCGTCTAATTCTTCTGACTTCACAACTCCTCTTCCCTTTGAATAGGCTCACCATTTTATCTAATTGTTTTGAGTATCTCTCCCAAATGACCCAACCTTAGATCACAGCTCTAATTAATGAGATATGCGCATGCATGTATTGGATAAAAACCGCAAATTAAGTTATACAACCCCCCCCCCCCTCCCTCCCCCAAACAAAACATTGCTATCTAACGCAGCGGGTCTTTCTGAGGCGGGAAGAAATGTACGTCTCTAGCGTATCTTTCCATTTTCTTCAACTCATTGTTGCTGTTTTTTGGCCTGTTATTTCCCCCAATGGATCCGCTATGTCTGCCAATTTTTGGCCCTAATAATACATTCACATGCTAAGAGCTATGGGAATTAAGGACTCAATAGCATCTAACTCATGAATTACATTCAGGTGGTGGTATTTTACGAAATGGAACTATTTTTTACAATATCTGGCACTATGACTGTCGAATTTTATGAATCCCTGATTACATCACATGTGTTTGACTATTCAGATAGTGGAAAATAGGGATGATTTCATTTCGTGCGATATCATCGTTATCCTTTTTTCAAGTTATTGACTTCCTACTGGACAGAAGTTGCTGCCAATCGGTTGACCAATTGGGATCCACTTCTATGACTAATCTTTTTAAGTCCTTCCTTCACTCGAGGTTGAGGTTATTTTTTAGGGGATTTATGTTCCAACTTTTGTCTTATTTTTTTCTCCAAACACCTGTTTTGTTACCCCCCCCCCCCACCACCACCGTTTTTTTGCCACCCACATCAACATGATAAAATTAATCAGTTTATCCAAACGCCTAACGTTTTTTTTTGCCTCACCACCGCAACGATCCTCTGTTGTCTGTTTTCTCTCTCACATTAATCCCTCTCCAATTTCAATTGTCTTATATCATGCTACTACCTCTAAGATTCCCTTGAGGCTACTGTGATTTCTTGAGAAGCGATCCTTGCCATTTCTATCGCCTTCCGTGCCCAACGATTCTATTCATTGTATTCACCCATCCAATTACGTAGGAAGAAGTCGCTTGGTTATCTGTAAACCAAGCGAAGTCACCTATTCATTCATAGGGTGTTTATTCGCGAGTGGTTTGAAAGCATTGAATTTACTAATTTATTAAGCTGCAGTAATATAAAGTACAAGCATATGAGAGAACATTAATTATAAAAATAAATCTATTTCCCAATGAGCGAATTTCATCCAGGCCATTCTCAGGAGTTCTACTCGCATCGTAAAAAAATATTCCCCCTATAATTAGAACTGGGATTAGCTTAAAATCTCTAGTCCTATTTTAATCAATTTATTTCTTTCAAATGGCAGGCTTTATGATAGTTATCATTAGCCCTTTAATTGACTTCAGGCTTCGCAGAGAGGAGGGGGAGCGTCAAAGTGACAAAAAGTCGAGAGGGGGGGGGGACAGGATAATGTTTCACAGATATAAAGGAGACAGATAGAGACAAAGACGGAGAAAAGGTAAGATGAGTACTGTGAAGGGGTCGAATATGACATACAATCGGGTTATAGAAGTATGAAGTCAAAAGTCAACTTTCTAGCTTATAGACTTTTTTGACGCTTAAGTATACGCTGCCCACGTGTAGGTAAGTCTATCGCACACTCCATTTTAGTCAAAGTAACATTTCTATCTTAAAATGTTTGCGCTTGTTTTTCAATTGTCCAATAGATGGAAAGCTAGCTATTTTTCCATCGTGTTCCCTCAGCTAGAGTTCTTGTTTATTTCTCCTGCCCCTTTTCCCCTCCCCCTCTCCCCCCCCCCCTCCTCCTCATCATGCTTTTATAACGGTGCAATTTTGACAGTTTTGTTTTTTTCTCATCTGTCCTCTGGATTTTTTGCTTTCCCTTTAGTCAATTTCCCGCCAATGTTGCTTGTAAAGGAGTGCAAAGTGTAGGCCAGTGACTATTTGGCAACATAATCTGATTACTGGCGGGCCAACTCATGGTTCACAAATCACTACCCTCGATACCTTGCCTAAAATGTCAACAAAAAATCGCGCGCCCTTCCCCCCTCCCCCCTTCCCGCCCCCTCTTTCTCTCCTCTCCCTTCCTTTGATTAGATGAAGCTTCAAATTTTCATTTACTATATGCATATGCGTTTCTTGTTTATCAAGCGTCTTTGCGCCTGAATGACGTTATCGCTGCAACTAGGTCGTGATTCTTTATTTTTTCCCCAAATCAAATTATTTGTTTTTTTTTTTATCGGTCATATCGATGCCCAAGGCTTTCGCAAATTTTAGTCAGGAACCTGGTTGCACTACCTGCGGGGGGGGGGGGGGGGGGA
>UZAE01012595.1:0-20803 GCA_900617975.1 Rodentolepis nana | reverse complement strand
TCAGTTTCAACCCCCCCCCCCCCCCCCACTGTTGATCTTAATTTAAGTGCACGGTTGGATATCAAGAACCCCAATTACTACCCTTTGGTCAATACGCAGTGGTGATAATGTCTCTATAGTGAAAGCTGTTAAAATAAAGGGGTGGGGGTGAAACGTGTGTTTTTGCTCTTAAACATTTGCTTGAAATTTCGTGGCCAATATTTCTTCCCTACTTTGTAGCGGTAAAATGAAATTGTACCTTCGATTTTCGGAGCATTTCCCTTCTAACTTCAAATCTGCAACTGTCTCTTCTCGGCTCTTTGAACTATTGAGGCTTGTTTTGTTTCAACTATTGGAAGAAAAAGTGAAATAGAGCGACAAGAACGACACTATTGAATCCATAATACCGGCCAATATATATGGAACTTCTTATACAAACATTTGCTGCAATCCATGGGACGAATAGTGAGATTTGAATATTGAAATTCAGAGATTGCTCATTTAGCGATTATTTTGCAATCCTAATTCCAGAAGCAAGGAAACTTGATCTCACTCTCTTCCTCCCTCTCTGATACGTTTTGTTTCCTTTTGCATTATTATCTGACAGGTTTTCTGTTGACCCAAATTGAATGTGCTAAATTCCCGCGTTTTTTTTTCATGTCTGGCAATTATGTGTAGTTGTAGGTCTTTAAAAAGGAAGTGCCACAATTTTAGCGAATAGATTTTATCATGTGACTAAGACAAATCGAAGGAGGTAGTTGTGGTTGTCATAACTATTTCATTTATTAACGGGAGAACAGCATGTAATCGGTCGGGGGGAGGAGGAGGGGGGGGGAGATATCGGTTATATCCATTTTTCCTTAATCTTTTGCAAATTTGTACATTTGCGACTTTTGATTCACGTCCAAGATTAGTCGGAGGGATGTCATCGTGGAAACGGCCCAGCAATGACTGTGAGACCTCTGATCTTTGAACTCGTAGACAAGCACTTTTAGCTCCGCTCCGGCTGTGCACATTTTGTTAAAATTCACTTTCTTTTTCAAAATACTGTTCATATATATGAGTTTGAAGCAAACGCTGACTACCTTATTGCTCTAACTGCCTGTACAGTTCACAGTTTTCTTCTACTATCAGTCATATTTGGTCTCCCAAATCTATCAAGTGAAATGTAGAAAGCGTCCAAATTTCGGTTTTAGGAAAGAGATTCTAAAATCCTAAATCCCCCTAAAGAAATTTGCACTCTGTCTTTATTCTTGTTAACTAGAAGCAAGTAATGCGATTGGCCATCTACGTCACTGTATGCGCACTTATGGATATGGATCTTGTTATCACCGACTTAGCGTTCTATTTGCGACTAGCTGTGCGCATTATTTATGTTCTAGGTGTTATTTCAGATTACGGTTGGTGGTAGCACATATTTCTTTGAGTGAATTCATTTTAGTGCCTTGTGTATTGACCTTAGTATTTGCCTATTTATTAGGGGGATAAATCAAGTAGTAAATGATGGTTGGCACCTCTAGCCAAGCAGCTATTAACCACCTTCCTACGGAGAGAAGGAAAGAGTTTTTAGATGCCAAAATCAGCGTAGCATCTTCCTCCTCTTTTTTGCATTTACTGCGCGATTCCCAATCGTCGCTTACTCGCAAGGCAACCGCGTAGGTGCTAGTTCTGAAGCCTTTGCTCCCTCCCTAGTATATTGTGCAAATTAGCTACTACACATCACACTCCCCATATGTGTCTGTGTGTGTGCGCGTGTGCATGCTTGTAATCAATAGGGCTTCTTTCTCCCCTCCCCATTCTCTCTCTCTCTCTCTCTCTCTCTCTTCTCCCTACAATAAAATGTGTGCTGTAAATGCAGGAGGAGGCACATTTGTCCTATGGCGCACTTTTGGACCTAACCGCTTTTTTTTAGTGCCACTATGATCATCTACTCTTCCTCCTCACTGCATCATCATCGTTTTGTCTGCGTTTTGGGACATTTGGTCAACATTGCCTCCCTCAAATTCCACTTTGTCTATATGTCTTTGTGATTTTACGTTTACCTACGATCTCATAAGGGAGAATAATGACACTGGTACGCAGATTCCGTGACGTCCACCATGAAGGTTATGAATTCGATGTTTATCGACACAATCGATTAATCAAATGAGGCGTAGCAGAATGTCGGTTTTTCATTTTCAAGAAACAGTTTATTTATTTAATGTGCCTAGTTCATTAATTGAACCGTCTCTTTATCGACATTCACAGCTTTCTATTAGAAGCGAATGTCTCTGTAGTCGAGAAAATCGTTCACTTATCCACTTGTAAGTTTATTAATAATCATCGTGGGTGTTCATGGGCTCAATACTCAAAAGTAAATAAATATCTAACGGTGTGATCAGTGATGTTTATTAAATGGTGTCGGAGAATGCCACTGGCTTATGGCCGAAGTTTTGAGGGTTACCGTTTATTTGAACACTTCTGTTTTGTGTGTTGGAACTTCTTTGTTTAATTTTCACTGTAGCGCACATCATTGGCGATGTACTTAGATGTCTAATGGTCCTAGAGATGCAATAGTACTCTCGTTTCCATTAAAGTATACGATTATAGCAAACCGAAACTATCTTTAATTCATTCCCCTTACTGATAGTTCCACGTCCTACAACAGACCTGGAGTCATGAGAAGGAAGATAAGACCTTGGTGATAATGTTGAAAGCGTTAGACACCTCCTTCAACTCCAATGTTGTGGTTTCTATTCTCACTGGGAAATGAAATGAAGGATTGAGACACCGTGACATATAACTGTCAAGTCATTACTTTTTCTTAATAAGACATTCATCACTGTCAACTAATCATTTACGGACCAGGAGAATTGCCTGTTAGCGTGTAAGCTAAACCGTTGCTTTCGTTGAGTTTGAACATTTTTCTCTTGGATTAAAAAGAAAGTGTATTTTGTTATATTTTGGCTGACAAGCCTATCTCCTGAATGGTATTTGCGATGGTTACAATCGCTGTTTCTATTAGCAGTGTTGCTCAAATGAACTCGTGACTACCGCAGTATTGGGTCAAATTTGTACAGTGCTCTGCTTAATTTGCAATGAAAATACTCCTTTTTTTGTCTGTCAAAGAAGAACAAGGCCACGCATTCATTGGTCGGTTGGACGTTTCAATACTTTTTCTTAGTGGGAAGCACTTGTTTTCGTGAAATAAATTTTGCTTTTACTTTAGCTAATCGTTGGGGAGAACTATGCTACGGTTTGAAACTATTTATTATTATTATTACTATTATCCGCGATGACTTTGGGAAATAGTAAAATAGTTCTGCAATGAGGTAAGGCGTAGTCTTTTCTATCACGTATTTACTTGGTTTCCCTAAGCGTTGAGTTGTTCACTTTTTAATAAGTAGTGTGACTCACTTTGTAATATTAAATTTCTTCGCGTGGTTGCTTAGTGAGACCGTATATGAGGCATTCGAATCTAGTTGGCCATTTGATTTAATTTTTTTCCCACCATACAGTCGTGAGTTGATGCTTGATGCTAGGAGCGATATATGTATTTTTTGTTAATAAGATTAAATTAGCAAAACCAGTAGAGTTAATACAAGGTTACTGTTACAGTTTAGTTACTGAAAACGATTCCATTTTAGTGAATTCGAATATTTATCTCACCAACAGTCTAGATTAATAGCCAATAGCGACGTGTTATACAATTAAATGCGAATGGAACTATTACTGGATATTCAATTACTGATATATTCTTTCTATCGACCTGAATTAATATGGAGTTTACATTTTTTCGCAATTCATTAGACGTCATTGGCTAGTTGAAAGTAAGCGCGCCTCTACTCCTTGTGTGAGACAAAAGTGTTTTGGAGTACTGTCTGGTTGGTATTATTGTTGTTTGTTGTCCATCATAAGTAGTAAACAGTCCTAGAAGGCTTCTTAGGAAGAAAAAAACGAGTACATTGCAGACAGTTGAAATCCAAGTTTATTTTTCCTAGCTTTTAAGCACTTATAATTTGCTTTGTTTTGTTTACAATTATGCATTGCCACTTTGGGTTGAATAAGCAAGTTTAATTTGTATGTTGAAGTGCAAATGAGCTGTTAATATTTTATTTCGAGACCTTATTTAGAGGATGGAAAATGTAATGTAATGTAATGGGCAAAATTCACTGATTACATTTGAACATTAGTGCTGTTCATTACCTCTGACCTGATTGGAGGTTTCTTTATCATTATGCCCTACTGGAGGTTACGTTGGAAGTTTGTGCAATTGAATATCAAATTTGTCCCCTTGAATCGACTTTGCATTTTAATCAGCTGTGACTCACTTGGAATTTCAGTTGATTGGGATGCGTTTACTTCTCAGGGCAACTTATTATCCATTCCGTAGTTAATTAGTTTTCAGTAACCGTCAACCCCTCATCCTCCCCGGTTCTCTACTCAGTATGCACCATAGTGTCTTTTTTAATCATCCAACTGCTCTATGAGTATTTCCATATTTTGAAAATATCTACTTAGTACTAATGTTTTTTTTAAATAACCCTGTTGCGGTCAACCCCTTTTTGTATGCAAATTTCCGCTTTGTTACCACACTTGTTTTCTTTCTTATTTGGCTATTATCGAATCGCATTGAGACCATTTGTGGAGAATCGACAGGGAGAATTAGGTCCGAGCGTGTGCTCCTATTTACTAAGTTCATAATTTGCTTTTATGTTCATTTCGTTTTGTTTCGATGGGGGGGGGGGAGGGTGGTGATGGAGGTGGTGGTGGGCCTTGTCAGTACCGCCATCTCAAAGGATTCAATTGACTCATTAGTAAACAGCCATCAAAAGGTAAGAGACAGCGCGAGGCGCGGTAATTCAATTCTCTCGCCAGATGTAGTGGTAAGATAGAATCAAAGTCATCCAGGGGTTGTTGTTATTGTGTGTTGTTTTGTGATAAACGCGCGCTGACTGTTTACGCACTCGATTAGGCTTTTTCTTCTTTTTATAGCTCTGTCGGTAGACCATAAAGACATCTGCCGTTCAAATCAATAATCTTTCCTATTACACATTCAGTCTCTGTCTCTCTCTCTCTCTCTTTCTTAACGTCTGGTGGTTAGGTTGCTTATCCAAGCGAGTTTAACTGGCGTTCTCTTTTTAGTTGAGAATCAATCCTCAGGCCCATTAAATAGTGTTAATAACACTTAATATGGACAGAGGAGAAGTGTTATGCAATCCCTTATCTGGAACCCACTTTCTGCCGTCCATCTTGTTAGGTTCGTGCCTTAGTATGCTCCACTATCCTCCTGTAGACAGCCGATTTCCAAGTTGCACGGGTGTGTACAATTTGATTCACACAGGGGCTCCAAGGTGTAAATTCTCCTTTCACATTTAGTTTCAACATATCTTCACAGGCTCCATTACAGAAGGGTTAACATTATTTAACTTGACTAACAATTACTTGAGTCACTTTTGAGAGATCTAAATTGTAGCACCCCTTCTGCTGGTTGCTAACAGCTTCATTGCCTCCAACTTAAACACACTGATCTGTACTCCAAAAATAAACATCACATACCTGCGAATTAATTGGCTAGATCTTCTAGTAGACAGTCCCATTTCCTTTAATCAGCCGCGGTTAGCCTACTTCTACTAATGACTTTAATCGTCATCTTCACTAGACCTGGAGGGTGTAGTGATTTTTTATTACCCTAATGCCTGACTGGCTGGCTGGCTGACTTTCTGTGTGTCTCTCTTGATATGATACACCACTAAGATTTATGTGCGATGCGGTGGTCATTAGTTGATCGCAAATATAGTAAATATATGATGGTGATGATGGTGGTGGCTGTGGCTGAGCAGGTCTTTCCCGAGTATACTTGTAAGGTGGACTCAGTTGAGGTGCTGTTCTCAAAAGAGACCATCGAGGTGGGCAGGTAGATAAAATCGATCTGTCGGAATAATTAGAGAACTCTGAGCCCTCGTAGTGCTTTTGAGAAAATGTTTTCATTGTATAAATGGACTGAGCTCTGAAGAATGTGCTATCTTTTTTTTTACTTTTTCTGTGTCCTGAAACAATTTCCCCCTATAAGTCTCTACTTTAAACATCGATTGGAAAGCAAATTATGCAACACTAATGCCCATCTAGTCCTTCAAAACGCATCGAATCTAGACAAAATGTATTAAAGAAAAAAAGAAGAAATTAAAGCCTAGATCATTACAGCCGCCTCTGTTGAGTCTACGTGATCCCTTGCATGCGCATATATTTCCAAGCATTTTTGTAATCAAATGCGACATTTGTGCATCAATAATCGTATGTACTCTCCTCCTCCCCCTCCCCCCCCCCACCTCCCCCCACAATTTGATCACTGTCTCCATCACTAAAACAGTCATTCACTCGGCTTTGCGCTATTTTCCCTTTTGCATATTTAATTTGCTATTTTTTTTCTATATATAAAACCGTAGACTATAGTTTACTTATATCAAATGGCAGGCTTTATGGTAGCTATCATTAGCCCTTTAGTTGACTTTTGGCTTCACAGAGGGAAAAGTGAAAAGGGGATCTGAAGAGTGATTTACAGACTAAAAGGAAACAGACAGACTCAAAGGTAAGGTGAGGTGAATACTTTGGCAATGGTTGAATATGACATATTGTTGGGTCATGGTAGTTTGAAGTTAGAAGTCAATTGCCAGTTAATAGACTTTTTTGCCGTATGAGTTTACGTTGCCAGGATGCATCACGTGGAAGTCAGTCTATCGCGGATGCTCTGTAAACTACTGTAATGCTTATGAACGACCGTATATGGTTATGATTGTTGCGTAATAGTCTTCTTTGCTTATACGTCTGTGTTCTATACTTTTTCGAATATTTAAAAGACAATTTCTAGTACTTACTGGCTCTCTCATATTTCTTATAATGGAGATTTTTACGGTTTTTTTTTTGCTTTCAGCAATGACTTCTCCCAGTTAGTTGGCGAGGAATTTGCAAGCTTTTTCGACTTCACCGATCAGTCCATAGATGCAGCACTGCGACATTTCATGACCAAATTCGCTCTTACGGGCGAATCCCAGGAGCGGGAGCGCATTCTCTTCCACTTCTCCCGTCGCTACGTTGCCTGCAATCCCAGTGTTTTTGTTTCCGATGGCAAGTTTCCGATTTGTTTTTTTATAAATCATTCCATTGTAATTTCATCAGCATTCTATTTATTCGTTTATAGCATGGGTCTGTTTTTATTTTAATAATTGTGTGGCTTTCACTATAAGGCTCGATAAGTTTTAAGCAACAGGCCCAATTTTTTCTGGTCCTCTCTATCTGATTTAACGTTTAATTAATATATGCTACTGTACAAGATTAGTGCTTCCTACTGCTAACCGCGAATCCTAGGAATGCTGACCCCCTTCCTGGGCATTTTAATTGTCTGCTCCACTCTGTACATTGTTAGCAGATGGACGATTAATTGATCCCTTGTGGTCAGATATGATACAAGTAAGACTGTGTGTGGGGTGGCGGGGAGGGGGGGGGGGTCGTTAAACATAGTTTTAGCAGAAACTATTGAGGATATGATGATTTCTCTTATTTACTCTTATATCAAAGAATGGGCGACCATCATTCTTATATTGAACGGCACATCTGCTGCATTATTTGTTTATTTTGAGCTATTACTCATGAAGGTAAACATCATGGTTCGATTTTCCATTGTTGACATGAATTACTATTTGTAACCAAGATTAGATTACATTGTATAAGCTGTAAAGCCTTGAGGCCACGCGATTGGCTATTGCCTTCGTCTTTGTTTTGCCCTTTCCAGTATGTGGGATTTGCGCTGAGATGTTAGTCAAAAAAATAATTAAATTTATGCCCCGTGTGTGTGCTTCGTGTGTCAAACAATATGTTGAACTAATAAATTTTTGCATTGGTAATGCTTATTTCGGCTAAATAATCACAGTGGGGAAAAAACAGTGGTCAAGGCGGCCTGGATTTCCTTATCTCGATCGAGGACTTCTTTTGTTTTCTGCCATAAATTTGCGATAGTCAGTTCTATCAAATGTTTTGTGATCAGTTCTCTTTTCTTCCGAAATGCCAATTGTATAACTCACTATTTTTATGTGTTGATGCAATAAAAAGAAAGGATAAAATAGATTTGCTTTTCTTGTGGAAGGTATTCGCATTGTATTTCATGCTGTATTTATAGTCCTTTTCTACCTCTTTCGCCAATGGTCTTTTAACAGTTAGGGCCAACTTTTACCAACTTCTTGTAATTCGATCGTTCTCATGTTGTCTGCGAAAATTCAATTTTACAAATTGACGACCATGTACCATTGTGTATTGACTTTGTGAGTTTTGGCTTGGCGAAGCCCATCAATCTATGACAGAAAGCGTAAATAGTCCTGATCATTTATGATCCGATTGTTTGACTGAGAGTTCACATCTCTCTCATTATTTGAAAACTCCATCACAATGTGCCTTTGATCTACAACTCCCTCGATTTGCAATTTTTGATGGGGCTACAGTAATTCTACACAGTTCTGCTGCACCTATTTGCAGATTTTTTGGCGTTTTCTCTCGGTTGTTTTTTCAGCTCAGATAAGAATAATCTGTAATCTTCTTCTTACTTAAGTGAAATTAATAAATTCACCATCCTTTTCAATAAAATAACCATGTGTGGGCTAGCATAACTCCCTTCCCCCTCCCTGGTGAATTAGAATTTGAAACATCAGTAAGGTATGATTAAAAGTGGTCCGTGTAGTCGTTCGCATGCCTAACCCTCCCCCTCCCCCCCCCCACCCCCCACCCTCCATCCACACCCCCTCCCCCTAAAAGTTGGTTTAAAACAATCATAATAATATTAGGACAGTTTTTGCTGCTTTTGCACCTTATTTTTGCATTTATGGGCGTGGTTTTGGTTGAATGATACTGTGGCAGTTGTCAGCAAGTGTTTTTCGTCAGTTTGGTATTTATCGAGGCTCATGAAAAAATACGCTGGTGCATTCTTTTTTTTTGGTTTGTCAAATGACACTCAAAAGTAATGAATGGAATTTGAATCTCTAAGTCGAGAATGGTATCTTCTCTATTTATATGGACATAATGATAAGGAAACCATTTTACGTAAAATCTTTTCCAACGTTCATTTCGGGAAGATGGGTATTGTCATGGCGTCACTCTTGTAAGGACTCAAATTTAACCCCCCCCCCCTCCCACCTCTTCCTCATATATTAACTAACGTCCTTACTTGGAATTTATCGACGGGTTTCGAAAATACTCACGTCTGACAAAACCGTTGATTATAATTACCTACCATATAATTTTAGTGGAACATTTAACTAAACATGTTTGTAGCCCAGACTAGAATTTTGTTTGATTCAGTACGCTAACTGAAATTTTGGTTATCATGGTGTATATCGGTCAGGTTGATGCTTGACACTTTAAGTGATGCAAATGAGGACATTTAATTAATAAAAATATTAAAAATATCTTTAAAAGAGTTAATTGGAGGGCACTTCCATTGCTATTGTGTGTTATTCCGAATCATATTTAATTTTAATAACATTTTTATTTTCAGTTTTTCATTCTTTCACGCTTATTTGCCCATATGAGTTCATGGAGGCTGTATTCAATATTTATTGACTCATTGATTTAATCGAAGGGCTGGTCGTATCACCGCAAGTTATGTGTGTATCGTCTTACAATCAAGTTAAGGTAGATTTGAGACAGTTTAAGGACACTTCTAAAAGCTGTATTTTGTCATTTTTGTGACTGGTTATTAGCTTTCATTACCTAAGCACGGTTTAGAGTATGAGCCACAGCTGGCAAAAGTCAGTCTAATTTAATTATTTCATTTTTTTTTCTCATTTTGAGGCTTTCTCTCGCTTTCTTTGCTACGACCTTAATTAGCCTCATATTACCTTAGGACTCTATTATCACATGAATTTGTGTTTCTACTAGACAACTGCGTATCTATCACCTGCTAATTTTAAAGTGTCTGCGATCACACTCACTCCAACAGGCTCTCCAGTAGACAACGCTCGTTAGGATCCCTTTCATTTTTCTTAATTTCCTCAAACACACGCACACCTGGTGAATGTCTGGCTATCTGGCTCAAAAGTCCGAAGTCTGACTGCAGGGTGGCTACATGACTGCACCGGCCTGATCACACGCAAGCGAGAATCTGTCCGCGTATTTTTTTTTGCTTGTTGCTTCGAGTGGACAAGGTCGCGACCATAAAATCGTCATTGCAGTCCTCTCGTGCCCTCACACACACATGTGTGTGTCTGTATGTATGTACAAGTCTAATCGGTTCAGCATGGCACCTTATGTCATACCGCGTGTTAACCTGCTGCTTCTTATACTGGAACTTTTTAAACCCCACCTTTAGGGATTCGTATCTAGTCGGGTTGAGTTAAACCAATGCCAAAAATGTGAATTGGATGGGAATAGGGGGTTATAACTTTTGGGAGGTTTACTGCAACCATAGTTTGAGTCCTTAGAGATATATTCCCACTAGAGCGCGGATCACCTTAACGCAACTCCTTATGCAAGGTTAGTTTTTCTTACTGTAGCCAAAAACGATGGTTGTAAGTTATCTAAAATAAATATGCGTTTGTAGGCATTGCCCATCTTTCCTCTCTGCCAAGCCACGCGGGCAGTCAGAGCTCAGAATTTTCAATACAGTCATTAGGCGTTCGGTGCTTACGTGTAGTTGTGGCGTTGTATCCTCACCAAATTGGAGGCCACACATCCACTTAGCACAATCACCAACCACTTCTGTTCAAATTAGTCCAGAAAAGTGCAGTAGAATACGGTAGAGTAGACTTCAGGAGACTGCTATTTTGTCCAATTATGAGTATTGGAAACATTTGCTCAATGGACTCAAATACCATTGTTGGGAGGAATCATCTTTATTTTATCCCTTGTAAGTAGTGGGAACCTATCTTACTCCTCTAAAGCTTATCCACGTTCTATAGCCAAACCGAGGGTTAATAGGGCTTGAGTTAAGTGTACTTATGATTAACCACTTGTCATTAAATCGTATCTCCCTATTGCTGTGCACATTTCCTCACACACCCCCCCCCTTCACCCAAGTACATTTAAAGTACTGTGTGTTATTAATAAGTACTTAGGTACGGATTAGGAGTAGCCTTCCCATACTTCAACGATAGCGAGACAGAGGCGAATGAATGGAAAGTCATTCTCGTAACCTACTACATCAAAAACGGCTTAGAAACAATTGATAATTGGAGGAATGGAGGAAAGTCCACAAATCTAGAGTTAGAAGGTTATGAGCATTTGGCAAATGGTTGAAAACTACACGGTTGCCCCAAATGTAGCTATTGTAATGGTCGAGGGCATAACAGTCTAGATTCTCATATTGTCATTTATGCGGAGGTTTCTTCTGTAGTCAGTAAGAGGTTGACTGTCCATATATATATATTATTGTGATGTGCAGTGGTGATAGCAGTCGTAGAATCTCTCTTCCCCCCCCCCCCCACCACCTCCCTATTTGCCTCCATTTAGCTCTCTTTCCCACGTTTAGTCTTTCCCCACGAGGAGTTAACTTTTTATTAGCAACACTTTGTGCGCCTTCATCCCACTTCGGAGGTAAAGGAAGGAAAAGGAGTATCGTTTCCTATTGGCATTGCCTTATTTATTTTATCGGTGATCATTTTCCTTACGTAGCATATGCATGAGAACTTTGGACTCGATTCTATGCGGAGCACATCTAACGATCCGAATGAACATGGAAAGAGGAGGGGGGAGGGGGGATTGGGGGAGTTGCAGAGTGCGAGTTTCCCATTAGAAGGGCCCACTTTGACTAATTCTCTTTTTGAGATTAATACGGAAGGCACCCACTTGTCTGGAATTTTTTTAACGATAGATGTGCTCTATAGATGTAATGGTTATCCTAGTCGGAAGTCGAACTACTTTTTCCTTTCGCGAACCAACTACATTCACGCATTCTTCAAGTTGCCTGGAGATGCCTATTTTTCACAATAATCAGACACATTGATGCAACGCTGCGATGTTTATGTTATTGGTCATCCTCAAATTGAAGGAATAAGTCCAGTTTTTGTATGTGTGTGGGATGTACCGAAATTGTTCGCAAATTATAGGGTGGAGAGTACGAGAATGTGTGTTCCTCCACTGAGCGCTAATCTTCGTCGCTTGAAGCACTGCTCATTGCGTCAACAATATTGGCTACTTGAGGTGGGATTTCTCAGTAATTCTGTCATGAGACTGAGGTACCTTAATGTTCAAAGCTAGGAGCCATTGAGAAACATCTCTATTTCTCGTTAACATATACACATTTACAAGAAATTGCTCATAAGGAGCCATGCGATTATTACAATGCTGATTCTAATTCAACACGCCCAATCAATTGCCTGGTTTGCAAACGGAGATGCAACAAGCAAGAGGGAGGAAGTCAACCATACACAGGTTGGACTGCCTGTGCAGTGGAATTTTTATCATCCGACTAGAATGGAAATATGTGGATATTGTCTCAATTATCGGCAACTGTGATATTCGGGTCAAATACTGATCATTTGGTGGAAAGAAGAGGTAAGAGGAGGGTTGAATCATAATTCGCCCTCAGCAAGACGGGGGCAGTTTCTTTTAACCGCAGTGGATGTGCGTACACCCTTCTCTCCTCCCGCTGACTAATCTTTTAAGTGTGCTTGTTAATTAGTCGACCAAGTTGGAGTGTGCGTGCGTGTGTGTGTGTGATACCTACATATGCACATCAGAACCAGTTTTGTGCATCTAGTGAATCATCATTGGCGCCCATTCAGCACCCTGAACCGCAAAAGATGTCAAAAAAATTGCCGCTACTCCGGCTATCTTCATCATGTCGACCAACAACTGGCCAATTTGGTCACTTAAGGGAGAGAAATGCAATGGAGTGTGAATATGGGTGTGTGTGTGTGTGTGTGCGGTGTCATTGTGTGTTTATGTGTGCACATATGCGAGCGCCAAGTTTGTTTCCACTCGAGTCTTTGACACAGTTTTACCGGAATAGGAGTGTTAACACAGGGCACTATCTAGTTAGCTGGTCAGCTGAATCAACCGGTGTTTTCGTTATTTTTTCCGGTTCATTTATGTTTATGAGTGCTTAATCCTTCTTTGCTATTGGTTACTACTGTTTACTATTAAGACCTCACTAGCGATTGATGGAAGACCTAGTCCTCTCGCCAGGAGGTGCTCATTTGACAATTTTGTTTTTTTTCTACAATATCAATGGTCTTAAGTATCCATATTGTCCACTTTAAGTAAATGGAACTGTCAGGAAGTAACCGATTGGCGAAATAGCTGTCTTGCGATTAGATCCTAATTGTTCTCTTCCAATTGCACTTATAAGTTGAATTGCCTTCATGGAATGGGTTTGTTAAGAGTTATGAGCTTAAACAGCCTCTTAAAAAAAGTAACTTTGTACAGCGTGTCCAAATTTTTTGATTGATGGTTTGTTCATTGATTTTTGAAGAGATGTTCGAACTTTGAAAAATTGGAATTGCCTCGGTGTGCCTAATCGATATATATTCTTAATTTCGATTCCCATAGATGTCCTCAATTAACTTAACGCCACCGTTGCCGCCGATAGCATTCCTACTAGGTTGTATTTTAATCACACCCTTGTCTCCAATATGATCATTTTCCTCTTTAACATTTCTCCAGGAAACGAGTTGTTGACAGCAGTTTAAATCGTTCCCATGTACTATTGGCTCTTTCGGATTTCCATGTGGGTGTTTGTAGATTATTACACCACCACTCTTAAATTGCATATGGCAATTCATTAATTCCACGTTTGGACTAAAGTGACAGGAGTGTTGACCGCACGCGAATGCTGTTTCTAACCCCCTCCCCCCCCCCCCCCCCCCCCNTGTTTTTTTACCCCCCCCCCCCCCCCCCCCCCCCTAATAGTTCAAGAAATCACTGGAATAATTGCAAGCCTGACTGAGGTCAGAGTTGTATACTTCATTACCCGCAAATGGGTGCGGCTACAAAACCTCGAAAAGATGAACTTTACTTAATGAGATAGGCTTAGTGTTAAAGTGTTGTTTTTTTCGGAAAGGGCAAGTTTACAAAGTCAGTCTAATCAAAAATGGTCAAAATTGCATTCCCTTTAAAGTTTCTACGTGGTTAGAGAGGCTCATAGCGCTCTCTATCACATTGTAGGCCAAAAGGTGCTCTGTAACTATGGTTGCACAGAAGATTTGGAGCTCAGATAACGGCTTCACTTTAATTATTAAGGTATAACAATTTTTTATATAAGTTGGATCAATGTGATCTCTTGGCTAGCTAGCCGTTTTAATAGCAGCGATAAGACTTCGTTTCCAGTTGCGAACATGCAGGAAACTAATTGATAGATTTAGCGGTTGAATACGACAGCGGTAGTAGTTAGTGCCTACGTCTGTCCAACCAGAGATCACGAGACTGCTTTTCATCGTACACTTCCAGTGGTGTGAGGGAAGGGATAACAGCCAGAAGTCATTCTGATCCGTGATCAAGATGGAAAATGTGAACATCCCACGCAGCGGTCTCAGGGAACATAGATGCCGACTTTTTAAATTCAATGTTCGATTTTTCCTCAAATAGAAATGTAAGCTAAACTTACAACTCATTTTTTTTGGCGTCAGAGTATTTAACCAATGCATTCTCGTTTAAATCTTACTTTTGCTTTCCCTTGATTTTATAAACCAAGACTCCAATTTAAATGTATTTTTTATTGCAGAAAAGAATCCTACACCTGAGTATACGTAGCTAAGAAATTGTATTGTATTGTCTGTATTAAGTTAGACTTGCAGTTCTTTGAACCTATTAAGTTAGTCTTAAACTTCACCCAAGTTTTTACTGCTATTTCAATCTCGTCTACTTTTTGACCCAATTTCACGCGCATCTCGTTTTTTTTCTCCCTAAAAATGTCACTTCAAAATTTCGGTACGGAAATGAGGTTTCCTCCATTTCTCCACTAGTTTTTTGATGGGTTCAAATTACTTCTCCTCCTTTGCGCTTTCTGATGTTAAAAATGACATCTCGGATGTTTCAATTTATTTATTAAAAATTAGAAGAGGTGAACACTTGGATAACACTTTCTGAGCATATTGAGGGGAAAAACGTCATTTGACGTCGCGTTTTCTCAATCACTTTTTTCTACTCCTCTGACCTTGAATTGTAGTTCATTCAAATATCATGCATGTAGCACGATCTTCTGCGCGAAGTCGGAGATTGCAGGATGGACGTCCATTGGTGCTCATCAGTTAGCAGAATGGCCGAACGAACAGATTAAGTCGACCTTACTAGGTCCTCTTTAATGCTACCCAACTGCCTGTCAAAAAATTTCCTTCCTAAGTGAACTTTGAAATTTTCATTTAGTCGTGAAGTATGCTAATCTGGGTAATTTTAGCCTTCATTTCTTACAAATTATTCCCTGTAATGTGAAATGCTAGAAAGAATGAGCAAATTCAGCCCATTGTATCAGATGTCAAGTGTTTAAGTAGTTACTTTGTTTCTACTCGTGGGATTTAGGTTTGGAATTACACGAGGAGTATCTATTTCCATTTCTTTTCTTCGAGAATTCTGTTTTCAAGTATATCACATTTCTGCATTCGTTCTAGAGATCCTCTGCCTTTTTTTTCCACCGTTTGGCCAAAAATAAGTGGGTCATATTAGTGTGTGGTTGTCCGAAATGTGCGCTTCACGCTCTACTAGGATGGCTGACATTTCTTTGATTATACGAGGAACATATCTTGTGCTAAGTGAGCGTTGCATCATTGGATTTCTAGTCTCGATACGAATTAGTGGCAGCCTCTTTTTTGCCCCTCTAAAGCAATCAAATTTGAATAAATATATATATAATCTCTATATAGAACTGCAGACTAGTTTTTGTTTCCCGATTTTTATCTAATGAATCACCTGGCGAATTCCAGGTGATTAATAATTTTTAAGTATCTAACTAACCTATGGTCTGATTGCGAGTCAAATGCGCAGGTGGTTTATTTGGTGCACTCTTTGGAAAACTTCGACCCAGCAGATTGTTGAGTCAAGTTAGTAGTGGTGGTACGCGTTTTGGTAAGGAGGTTGCCTCAAGCAAAAAAATGAAGGAACTTGAATAATTGTACAATTTTGAACTTGAATAACTACGATTCCCTGTAAGATTAAGTGCTAATTGCTATTGAATCAGTTGAAATATGAATATATAGGGTGCACGATGAAACACTGGTCAATTTACCGATTTGAAAAGTTAAAGTCCGTGATCAGTGTTCATCGGCGCACTTCTAATGTTGTACATGGTAGACTATACTCATAAGGACTACCTCTGAATATCATCTCTCTCTCTCTCTTAAAGCAAGCGCTATTAACACTTCCGTTAATAGGGCTTGAAGAACAGTTCTTTCCTATTAAATTGCCTTATGAAGGTACTTCTCCACTCGCGAAGTGGCCAATGTGTGCACGTTTCCTTAATTTAGCTGCAATTTGATTAATGACTCCAATTATTGAATAAACGCATTTTATCCCCCTTCTTCTTCTTCTTTGCCTATTTTGCAGATGCCTGCCATACCCTGGTCTGCGCCCTCATGCTGCTGAACACTGATCTCCACAGTCAGGTAATTCGCCTCTCTTCTCTATTTTCTCGTCTCTCGGCTAGGCTCGATTCTCGCATTCAGTAAATGACACATCTAGTTAATCAAGGCGGTTAAAAAAGGGAAACAAGTAAAGCAAGGGGCTGAAGAACGCGAATTTCTCATCAAAAGTCCCCCAAGATACCATTTCGTTGGCAAAGATGATTCCTTTAATCACCTCTCTCTTTCTTTATTGGGCTCTAGTTGTTCTTTTCCTTCTAAATTTGTCCATTGCATTGCCAAATTAATAAGACAAGGCGGTGTAGTCAATACCTAGGCGTCGAAGTGCTGTCTTGCAGAAGGAATTCAACCCGTAGAATGCACTTTTTTCCAATTTATGTATTCTGTTCTGTCATAGATAGATATGTATAACTGGTATTTCCATTACACATATTTCTCTTGACTTATCCATATGTCATATTTGACCGCATGATTTGCTCTTATTTAATTATCGTATTTTGGAGAAAGTTTCTGTTAGTTAAGAAAATGAAGATTTCCTCCTGCACTATTCACTACAAACAGAATGGAATGGAAGCAAAGGCGTTGTGATGAGTATCGAAGCTAAGTAGAGAGACGCCTGTCATGTTGTTACTAGACTAAAAATTAATCTGTCTTGGGATGAGAGTGAAACGTAAACCAAACTGTGAAACAGGAGGAAAAAACAGAGCTTGGAATTGTGAAGTTTTGAAATTTAGGTTGGATTGATGGACCGTTATGCAGTGATTAACGTACCCGCCTGTGAGTTCAGAATTCATCGGGGTATACCTGGTGGACATTTATTTATTTATCTCAAATGGTAGGCGGTTTGAAAGTTATCATTAGCCCTGGAGCTGACTTCGGGGCTTCACAGAGAGGAGACGGAACATCAAAGTGACAAAAAATTCGAGAGGGGGAACAGAAGAGTGATTCACAGATGTAAAAGAGACAGACAGACAGACACAAAGGCATATAAAAGGTAAGATGAGTACTGTGTAAGGGTTCGAATATGACAAATAGTCGGGCCGTAGGAGTTTGAAGTCAAAATCAACTGCCGATCAATAGACTTTTATGCCGTATAAGTATACGTTGCACCACGTGGAGGTAAGTCTATTGCGCACCCCTACCTGGTGGACATAAAAATGTGGGAGAATTCGATTGTCTCGCCAGAGATGCTCCGTGGTGAAATCCAGTGCCTAAGGCGTTGATTTGAAATTGTCTCGGGAGTTATTATTAGTAGTATGGGTTTGTAGCAATGCCACAGAAGTCCTTTCATCTCTCCATTCCACATCATCTCACTCGATTCTGAACTCCCTTTCCTAACTTTCAGAGTGATTAGTTTCTTTAGGCTTTAACTAAGATTGTTTTTTTAATCTAATTCTACCTACTGGTGGTCTCATAGTTAATTATTGTTTAATTGGCCACCGAGTTGTAATTAGCGGTTATTTCATGTGTATTTAGCCGGCATGCGATCAAAGGTATGAGGTCCCTATTTGATCATTAGGACTTGATCTGTGACGATGTGCTATTGGTGTTAAGTTTAGAACTGAAGTGTTGTGTGTCTGCTTTTAGTAAATGTACTTATTGAATTAGTCACTTTGCAAGTTTATTTACGCTCTGTGGTTTAGGAAATGCATTCCATAGTGTCTAAATTACTTGAGGTGCATTGGACACCACGTGATATTGCAAAGATTAATCTATTTACTTGTCCAGAGTCAGTGAAGGACGATTTTCTTCTCCATTCAATGCAACAATTGTTATTTTCAAATCACTGCATTTTCAACGCAGTGAGTCTCTCTCTCTCCACGATTAGTTTCTTGCCACGAAAGGCCCTAATTGATTATTTTAATGATATATCAAGATGGCGTAAAATTAAATCAACATGAAACCCTCCATTTAAGACCACTATCTGCAATCATATAATTAACATGCGCGTATGAATGTCATTGACAGTAGGACTCTAAAATATACCATTTTTAGGTTCGATTAGAAATTTGTTCATTAGTTGCACTTTCGCATTCAATCTGGACTTTGCTGAGAATTTATGTACTTTTGATTGTTTGAATTTTGTTGTGCTAGCTTAGTTGTCTTACCTTCCTCCTTCTCCTCCATTTCAGAGCGTCGCACGAAAGATGTCCTGTCAAGAATTTGTAAATAACTTGATGGAGCTCAACAACGGCGAGAACAACTATTCGTCAGAGGAGTTGAAACGTCTCTATGAAGCATTTAAGCAAGAGCCTCTTCGGTGGCCCGTGTAAGTTGATTTCTCGTCTGTTTGAGCTCCACATACACACACACACACACTTAAGGCTAATCCTCCAGGCTTTAAAAATGGCTTCAAGGGAGTATCCAAACATGTAGGAAGAGACGGTGGTATCTTTATGAAGACTTTTAAAACTTCAATGCCTATTGGAAATTAATACGCAATCGCGTCTTCTTTAACGCCTCTATTCAATCAACGTGGCTAAGACATAGTTTTATCAAGTTGATTAATGAGTGGATTAAATTCCCAATTGCGATGTTGAAAGCATTTGGTGATCTCTGCGTAAAAGTTACCGAAAATGGTCTTTCCTACCACCTTAAGACCTTTTGAACTCCTAATATTTGACCGTGAAAATGCGTGTACGCCATTGGCTTCTAGATTTTTTTGAAAGTGGATTAAATTTCATGGATTTCATGAACTAATTTATTAGAAAATCCTCTGTGTTAGATTGAATTAGTGTCGCAAATTTACATCTGATTTAACTTTGAGAGTTATCGAATAGGCTTGGTCCTAACCATTTCCACTTGAGATAGTACCAACTGCTCTCATGCGTCATGTCAACTTGTAAATTTTCATGACCAGATAGGAGGAACGTGTAAATGAGAAATTAGTCCCAAAATCGCTCTCACTTTCCCTCCACCGGATTTTTTGCTTCTACTCAAGGTCACTCAATGAAGTGAAGGGAACTTTGAATACACCCCCCCCCCCTACAGAAAAATCCAAGTGGACTAAGGAATGCGAAATCGCAGGAGAGCAAATAATCGCGTTGTCTCGCTAAATGAATTCGAAATTGAAAGTTGTGCTCTCTATTTTTCACTTCGTATCCTCCAGATGTTCCTTAAATATATTGACTTATTGTTTTTATTACTACTATTTACTTGCTTCTATTTTGTGTATTAATCATACGTTCAGAGGTATTAATGAAAGGTGGTTGGTTGTGGTTTTAAATTTAAAGTCAATAGATCTTGAACTGTATGTGGTTGTAAAATTTCTTTTGAAACAAAATAGCTTTCGACTAGGTTCCAATCATGCATTCTGCCCACAAATATTTTGATCGAAACGAAATTTAAAGACCACTCGTTTTAACGGAAATGGGTTCTGTTGATAACCATTGTTATTGCGTTTAAAAACACGCACACACACATCTCTCTCTGCCTCGTGTATTTGCTGTGGCCTTTACCTGATCATTTATATCAAAAAACTTTATTTTTAATGTCTTTTAAATGAGTGCGGTGTGTGCTTGTTGGTCACATCAGCGACAGCAAGTCCACGTTTTAGTTGAATGTCACTTGTTAGCTCACTGTTGGATTGTGATTCTCTACAATCCTATATGGAATTAAAAAAGGAAGCAAATTTTTTTGATTGGCTGATATTCCTCACCCTCGGCCAATCAGCGTATTTTCGCATTTCTTCGTTCACCATCTTTTTTGGGGGGTCGGGTGGGGGGGGGGGACGGAGGAGTGCGCGGTGAAAGAGGGGTAGGGTTGTTGTTATGATTCATTAATATTTTCTCTGCCAATATTTTTCCCCTTTCCAGCCAATCACCTATGGAGTTCGGTGGTGGTAAGTCGGGCTTTAGCCATCCGTAATTTGGTTTATGCTGCTTCTCCGTGCGTATTGTCGAGATGTCCATTCCCCTAACTCTACCATTCGCCTACACTGGTAGCAAATTCTGTTTGAAAAGTTTACTTAATTGAAAAGAGCTCATTGTCGTTTTCATTCTTCTGTGTTTGTGAACATATGCACTTCCGCCCAGCTACTAAGTTAAATTTATTGGGAGAAAAGACTGTAAAATTTGCCTATTGTTATATTTACCTTCTTATTTTTGTTGACGAACACGTGTTAAAACTAACTCCAATTTTTCCATATCAATGTGGAAAGTGCCTTGGGTGAAGTGAATCCTCAGCACCGAGAAATGGCTTTTTCTGGTCTTAAAATGGAAAGGATTGCTTAAATATCATCCCATGAAACTCGGGAACTATTAGGTTGGCAACTAAGTCATTGCCGATTTCAA
>UZAE01012594.1:0-36331 GCA_900617975.1 Rodentolepis nana | reverse complement strand
TCCCCATGGGTGGGGGGGGGGGTACATATATAGCAGTTAATTAATAGCAGTTCATTAGCTGTCTTCTTGCTTCCCAGTATCTCTGGCTTTCCGACGTTGTCTTTAGGGCTGGACATCGAATCAGGCGAGTCTTCTCCACTTCCTTCTGTAGGTTACATAGGGAGCATGTGGGTTGAGTGTATACTCCCAATCTGTGAAGTTGTTTTGCCAAGCAATCGTGTCCGGTACGTAGTCTAAACTCAGCAACGGCTTCGATTCTTGGCCAGTCGGGTATGTCGGAGAGTGCCACTGTCCACTGTTTCTCCTTTTTTCGAGCTTTAAGTTCGTTGCACCTTGAGGTCTGGAATTCTTTCCTTATCAAAGTCTTCATTGTGTGGAAAGACATCGGCTGGTTCATGCCTGGCAAAATCGTTGTCCCCTTCTTAGCAAATGCATCAGCAAGCGCATTGCCTTTAATGCCACAGTGATCAGGAATCCATTGTAGAACTTGCCTTTAATGCCACAGTGATCAGGAATCCATTGTAGGAATAGCCAGCATATTGAAGCATGAAAGTAGCAGCATCTACGTAATTGAATCAGCACATGCCTTTCAAGTTAGCCTCTCATTTGCATTCACGCTCTAACCGACTTACTCAGCCATGCAGCAATATTTGCATTTGAATTGCGCTGAGGTTTGCCTCCACATTTGGCATTAAGAGCATTTGAAGCTATGAGAAAATTGCTAAATAATTCCATGTAAAGGTATAGTTTTTCTGGTTTTTCATTCCTTCTTTTAAAATATAAGCACCTCTGATTTAGACCCTAGTGAAGTCTTGATTAAATAAAATACTAATCTCTACTTATTACATATCAGTAGCTGAAAAGTAGCTTACGAATAGTTCAAACGTTTTCCTTTCACCAAAATATGAGCTTAGATATAGTGTAATATTTCTGATTTTTTGACTCTCAATTCTATTGCTCTATCTTCACTTTTATAGGAAACTAGTTACTCACTTCAATTGTGGATAATTTGGGCATTTTACAACTCCTTAAATGCTATCAATTAGACAATGGTTTTTAATTGTTTTTGTGCTTTGTGCTTTATCGATCGATAATAAATAAATAAATATAAGACTTGCCTCGTCTCTCTCACTCTCTGACTTCCGCACGCATTGACTTGAATCTCATTGGTAGTTGGCGAATTCCTATTTGTTACCCAGACGCACAACGAAAAAACTCCATTTTTTGTGCTTACATTCGCCCTGCTTGTCATAGCCCAGGTTTTTGCAACTAATTTTTGGCGTATTTCCCATAATTTGCATCTTCCCCTAACCCCCCCCCCCACACCCACCCCAACCCCACCACCACCCTCATTTCTCTTCCCCTTCCCTTTCTATTCACTTTCATTTCATAATGTCTATTAGTATTTACTTTTAATAGCATTTATAGCCTAATACGATTGGCTACACCAATCATGTTAATTGGCATTATGAAGTGAAAGCAAAAAGAAATGCTTTTGTTAAAATCCGCAAGACTATTTTCATGAGTTGATTTGGCCATAACATAATTCGGAAATCATGAAACGAGCGTTTCATTAAATCTAATTGTGTAATGCCTGTTTATTAAAGGCGTAAGATGCAAAATTACTGAATTGTTGAAAGTGCATTGAAAAGTATGATTAAGTAAAGGCTTATTTACAATTTGAAATTGGAACAGGGTTAGCAGACCTACTGACAAAAAATGAGCAACGTGAGTCCTGTCAATAAAGCGGACTTTCGTTTGATGTCAGAACAGCACCTTCAAGTTTTCAAAAAACCGAATACCTTGATTTCGCGTCTCTCAGATTCCACTATATGCCTGGAAGACATTATCCTTTTAGTCCGATTTCAGCATAAACCTCAAGAGGTGGGAAATGTGCTCTGATTGCTAAAAATGACCATCATCTCGAGCTAGGACTTTTCAGGAAATTATGCATGATTCTCAAACTCCTCTAATTGTGTCGTTGGATAAAAGTATAAAATGAGCCTGGAGGACGTGCTCATTTCTAGCTCTACAGCCCGAATCTACCAAACTTTTAGTGCTTGCTGTTGCTTCAACCGATACCGTTAGAGCTTTCATCTCTCCTGTCTTCGAGAAAACTGTTGCACATCCTTTTTAAACTCTTATTCCAGCTTAGAAAAACTGTATCTAGATTGAAAAGAAATCGATGAAAATGCCCTCTAGATCTCATAGTCTTTAACACTTTACACCCTTAGTAGATCAAAACAAGTTATTTTGATCCTGATATCCTTGCTATTCTGCAAGTCGACTCTCATGTTACACGATGATCCTCTAGTGCTACGGTTTTAATTTAGATTACCCGAACAATTTGATATCCTTCTCATTTCATTTACACCTTTGTCGAGGGTTATGAAATCTGTAGGTGGCTTATTTATGCTTGCTGTTTGCAGATCGTGTCAAAGTTCGTTCAGCTTACAAAAGAATTGTGCTACGACAGCTCCATAATCGTTACAAGAGTGTTAGCCTAATAAAATCTATTGCATAATGTTTTCCTAGTCATCTGGAATGGACAAGTATTTGAAAGCAATTGTTCAAGAATTTTTTTGAACACCAGCAAGTGGTTTAGCTTCTGCCTTACTTAGCCATTACCGGGGTGTGGGATAGACCTACCTCCACGTGGTGCACCCTGGGCAACGTATACTCATACGGCAAAAAAGTCTATGAACCGGCAGTTGACTTCTGACTTCAAAATGCCATGTCACGACTGCTTGTCATATTCGACCGCTTTCACAGTACTCATCTTACCTTATTCTCTGCCTTTGTGTCTGCCTTTTTACATCGGTGAATCGCTCTTCTTTTCCCCACTTTGATGAACCTTCCCTCTGTAAAGCCCGAAGTCAGCTAAATGGCTAATGATAGCTATCAAAACGCCTGCCATTTGAAATAAATAAACTTAGCCATTACCCTAGAGATTCAAGTCCATGATCCCGCATACAACGGGATTTTGATGGATCTGACACAACGGTCGCCCATATCTTGCACTTAAATTAGGTCTTAGTTAACTCGTTCAAGTCTACTTCAACTGCCGTGTTGATAGATAGTCTCAGGCATGTATCGACATACGAGTGCTTGCCAAAAACCATTTTAACCATTGACCCCCCCCCCCCTTAATACGCTGGTTGGAGTTACAATATTGCCCTTCACAATCTAATCACAAATTCAGCGGTCAAGCGAAACAATTCGTCCTTCCCTTGAAGTGAGGTGAGAGAACAGAAATATTCTTGACGAGTTTATTATATTTTAGCCGTGAAACAACCAGAGTCCAGCAGAAATGCATAGTGATAAAAATTCTATACGAGCCGCAAGAACTTACTTTTCCTCAATTCATGCTTATTTGAAATGTTAGCACCTTTAACCCTCCTAGAAGTTTACGCCAATGATGTTTGGGGAGGATGACGCATAAGCGGAAGTCAACATCAGAGCTCAGTGAGGTAGTGTGATAAGTGAATTGGAGGTTGATGATCAAACTAAGGTGCGTCATTAGAATAATCACCAATAGGCCCCAAATCGTATCAACGGGGAAGGTCCTTTAAATGTCATCTAGGGTGATTTTACCTCCCAGCGCTGGGAAATAATGGATAGCCGGAAATTCACCATCTCTAAACAAATAAATATTCGTTTGGAACGTTCTAGGAAACCCCTGAAAGATTCCAGCGGGAACCAAAATTCAAGTATTAAGATGTAAAACTTTCGCTCCGAAGGTGTTGGTAGAATGGAACAATTGTATTCAAGAAGAAAGGAGCCAAAGTAACGAATCGGCATATTTATTAAGTCGACTATTAATTATTTACAAATTTACAGCGCTGGATCACTTTACCAGGCGTTCAACTGCAACTTGATCAATGTTGCAGTCCATATTTAAAGATACAAATCTTACCCACACTGAAGATGGTCATTAGTTGCCTAATTTAAAATGGTAATGCTTTATAGGGTTGGTTGCTTTAAATGATGGTGAATTTTACCAATAAACAGGCTAGCATTTACCGCGAGGATTTCCGAATACTGTCAAGTACATTTGTAAAACTCGTCGAATTTAACGTGTGACCGCTGGTTTGGCGCATTTTGGCCAATTTGGGAAAAAACCCACCGATTGATTTTTGGGTCGATTGAGGTAGCTGCCACAGTTTTAAATGTTATTCTCATGAGAAATATCATTTCAAGGTCAATACTGCTTATTTGCTCAAGCGCCATTCTAACGGTTCTTACATCCTTGCATCAATGTCAGTATTCAATGTTCATCACATTTTTATTCATATATCGCGATGCTCTTATAGAAACAATTGCCATGTTCAATGCACCTTTTTGGTAGAAATTTTTGTTCTGTCATTCAATTGGCCAATTCAAAGTACTGCAATAGTTTACGCCGCCTATCTAAATGAGTGCTTTTCGAGGGTTAGATTTCCACAAAATGTCCATATCATAGGTAGGTAGGATGTTCTAGATTTAGACCTTTCGTCTTGTGACGTTCCTACGGCACTCCACCAAAGGATTTGTAGAAGTTGTGATTCGAAGTGACAGGGACGATTGCCTTTATTAGAGTTTCGGTTCAGGCTGGTCATGAAAGTTTGAAGTCAGCTGCCGCTTTCTAGACTTTTTTTGCTGTATGAATGCACGTTGTCCAGGGTGCATCACGTGGAGGTAAATCTATCGCACAGACAACGACAGAGACTCAGAACTAATGGGAAGGCAGAAGCCAACTAAGGGGTAAACGTTGTCACCTCAAATACCTTCAATGGTTAATATTTAGGACAAGGGATGTGAGATAGACTTACCTCCACGTGGTGCACACTGGGTAATGTATATTCATACGGCAAAAAGTCTATTTACTGGCAGTTGACTTCTCACTTCAAACTACCATCACCTCAACATATGTTCTATTCGACTATTTCCATAGTACTCACCTCACCTTTTTCTGCCGTTGTATTTGTCTCTTACATCTTTGAAACACTCTTCTGTTCCCCCCCCCCCTCTCGATTTTTTTTTCAATTTGATGTTCTTTCCTCTCTGTGAAGCCTGAAGTCAACTAAAGGGCTAATGATAACCGTCAAGACGCCTGCCATTTGATATAAATAAATATTTTGGATAACTTTCAATGTTGATCTTATACTCTATCCGAACTTTTTTCCTAAGCAAAGGCAGTGAATAATTATTTTGCCAATTGTTAAATGTAATCAGCTTCTGATTCCTTTTATTTGTCAGGAAATTTAGAATTCATCCAATGAATGTTAGTGAAACTAATGAAACCAATGTAAAGCCAATCAAATGGCCTCTTTGTTTAAGCTGATAATTGAAAAATTAAGTTCGCTGAATTACTTCTAATGGTATGCAACCTTAAGCTTTCTCGGTTAACCCTAGTGGTCACAACGAAAACTTAATACGGCTAAAATAAAGCCATATGACGTAAGTCATACGAGTTAACGTAAACAACTTAAAGGTTAGTCAACAATTCAATGATAAGGAGAAGTAAATAAAATTTACAGCATCATTATCGACAAGCAAAAAATTTTATAACTTCACAAAGGCATTTATTAGAAAGCATTTAAAATTTTCAGCGTCATTCGAATTCAATGGGCCAACCGAAAATACGGAGGCTTATGCAAAATGAACAACCACTTCATGACTTGATCTTGCCAACGTGTACCCCCCCCCGTTTGAGCTCTACCTCATAAGGGTTCATGCAACAATCAATCGGCTCCATAACACAAAACCCTACTCAAGATGAATCTTTGAAAGCAATTCCATAAATGCCCTTTGAAAGGGCCATTTTAAACCAATAGTAAACAAGTACCCCCAAACCACTGTCCTATAATGCTTCTCCGACCTTAAAAACAGGGCTGTTACTTTAAAAGGGTTAGCCATATCTGGCTTTACAGTGTGTATAAAGAACTGTTAAACATAATTTCAAAATGGCAGCATTACAAGTGCCCATTTTAAGATAAGTGCCTTAGAGGGTTGCTTCAAAATAAACCACCGCAAAGTTACCGACCAATGAAAAGAGTAAAGGTTCACAAATCAACGCAAAGATTGTCAAGGCAAACACAATTAAAAAAAACTAAACCACCATTATGGAAATTGAGAGGCATATTTCGAGGCAAGATATTCCTAGTAATGGGGTGTGCGATAGACTTACCTCCACGTGGTACACCCTGGGCAACGTATACTCGTACGACTTCTCACTTCAAACTACCATCAACCCATTGTATGTCATATCCGACCACTTCCACAGTATTCATCTAACCATTTCTCTGCCTTTGTGTCTCTCTTTTAAATCAGTTCCCCACCCCTCAGCTTTCTGTTACTGTGATTTTCCTTCCCTCATGTGAAGATCGAAGTCAGCTAAAGGGCTAATGATAATTATCAAAACGCCAGCTATTCGAAATAAATTATATTCCTATTAATAAACTTTTTCATAGATAAGGACCCAACTCATTGGGTGATGGTAGCAAAAGCGATTTTTTCAAGCACAATTCCTGTTCCAACAAAATCGAAAACTGGTTTGATCACGAACTTGTAACCTATTCCCAACCCCCCCCCCCAAGTTGCCTTATACCTGAACCGAAAAGAGTACTATGTCACGAGTGGCAAACTAACTTGAAATAAGACAAGAGGCCAAAAACCATGTCTTTATGAAATTTCACATGGCACCAACTGGCTAACAATATGAAAGTTCATGGAGGAGTAGAAGATAAGAGGGGTAAACCAATGCAGTGGCAGAATCTACGAAACTAGAAATATCAAGCACCTCTGGTGGCCAGTTTTAAAAAGGGATATTGAGAGGGAGGAGAGTAAATGAAGTTGAAATTGGCATTAATTTATGGGGATGTCGCAATGGGAATAAACCACTTAGTCACACAAGTCCACACAGTTCCTTAGAGATGCACATTCGTGCTTGAATTCACATTTGTTTCGTGTTTTAACCAAGTTCGATTAAATTCTTCATACAACTTGTCATCAAGATACAGAGGATTTCCACGTCTAAAAGGAAAACAGAATACAAACGATACCACTTCTAAGGGACATTTTCAAATATTATCTGATTACTCACTTAAGTCCAATATCTGATTCCCCAAACTCGTCAGTATAGGGACTTCCCAACTCAGCGATACGTCGTGCTTGATCAGAGAAAAGAAGTACCCCACCAGAGAACAACATAACCAGACCGTAGCCAGCATGGAATCTACGAATATGAGCCTGAATATCGAAAACCACCGTCTCTCTACGTCTCGAGGATGCAGATTGGGAAGTATTGGCATTGCCAGAGAGGTTAGTGTTAACAACCGGAATTGATTCAGACCGCCTGCAGCTGTAGCAAGCGAAGCAGGCTACCGCACCACAAACCAAGCACAAACTAGGATCAGAATGAATGTTGCTTCCACGATGAACACCTCTAGTAGAATTGAATAAAAATTATGATGAGGATATGAATAAAGCAAACAGATCTACAACATTAATAACTCACGATACATTTCTTCATCCTCAAAATAGAAAGAAAGTCACTCAAGACCCATTACAAGTAACGTGAGGTAATTTTTGAGCCTTCATTCTATCACGAAAGGGCCGACCAAATTACAGTGACGAAGTTCATAAACGACAAGGAAACAATATCAGTCTATCAACAGTTAAAGTTGAATCAGGAACTGGAAGTTCGATCGACTCAAATCTAAATTGACTACGGGGATGCACCTTCCCCAAACCACGTATTATATGCCGTAAAATTCTCTTCACTTTACATCAATCTTGTGAAAATACCTTTCTACTTACTTGATTTCAGTAACCAGAGAAATTAGCGTTGCGTAGTCCTTGGGTAGTTGAATAAGACGTGGAAGCTTGATGTAAGGCTCAGGAAGAAGGGAGAGATGTTCATCACCTGAAGCAGCGGGTAGGGTGAAGTACCGAGGTAACAAGTTTTTGGAGTACAGCCTACGAGCAACAGATTGGCGACCGAGGAGACACCAAGAGGTCATAAGACTAGCAAGCCAGAGGGAGCTAGATGTTGAAACCTCGGGGGAAGCTGGACTAAATGTCGGCTGTGTTGGAGCGATGGACGAACCGGCTGCATCATCAGAGAGAAGCACCAGGAGGTCCGATGGGGCTTGAGGAAGACCCAGGTAAGCCAAAAGTAGACTGAATTCACCTAAAGGTGAGGAAATGGAAATATAAACAGAGTAAATAAAACGGCCCAATGGTTTGATGATTTGGCAAAGTTCCAAAATCCACTTTTGAAGGTGTTTTCCAACATTTAGAAACGTCAGAAAATGCAGTTATAGAACCCCGAATTCCGTTATTCTTTAGCCAGGCCAGGCATTTGGTTACAAAAGAAGGTAAGAGTGTAGAAATGAAAAGTGCCGTTTGAAAATAGAACATCATAAAGCACCAGTTTAATGGTCTCTTGTGAAATACTTTAGTCTTAGAATGCCCAGTAATCGGCACACAATATATGTCATCTCTCTAAACATGTAAACAATAGTTACATGTTGCTCAATTGGAGACAAGTTTACATTCTTTCTTTTTGCGAAACTCATCTAGATGACTTCGGTAGCTTCTACATAGAAAAAATAATAACCTTTACGATGATATCTATGTTTAATATTGACGACAAGACAAGCATGTGGTTGCGTGACTATAGTCATCTGAACTTTGAAAGTCTATAGTCGAAGAGAGAGGTTTCTGTGAATAGGTAGAGATTAGCCTTCCCCCCCCCCCCCGCTCTTCTTTCATCAAACTTGGATGGATTCACTCTGCTACAATATGGAGACCCATATCAGGTATTCGGATTGGAGACAGGGTGGGAACTCTGTTATTCCTCTTATTCTAAACAGAGGTGAGTGATCGTACAATACATATTTGCACGAAATTGGCAACTAAAAGGCACCGATTTTAGAGAATGGGCTAGAAGGCAGGAGTACAAATTATTGAAATGGTACACATTGTAAGTGAAAGCTTAGTTTTTAGGGAATGCGCTATCACCCGTTTAAACTCCTTTTGACTTACACCAAACAAGATTAAAAGAATTCCACCAATAAAAATCGACCAACCACCTAAATTGGCTCCTATTTATGACCGGTGAATAAGTCTCGAATACTATACCTGTCTAAGACAGGCACATATCCACCTGCTGCATAGCTCTACGAGTTTTAAATAAAAATCGACAAAAACTTAGCCCCTCTTGTTCAAGTGACCCTATCCAGCACCTTGCAAATCCACGACTACAACTTACATGACGCTTCCTCCGGTCTCGGATTAGACAGCTCCGAGGGGACGTCTACACTCGTGAACAGGGAGATAAGGTAGGCAGCAATACGCAAGAAGGGCAGGCAATGCTCGTGGATATATGAGAAGAGGTGCGCGAGGTTTTCAGCAGTAGCCTCAATTGTGCAAACAGGTAGACCAGCCAGGTGCTGTAAACGGCGACGTACAGCCAGAAGCTGAGAAAAGAGAGAAGGGGAGGGACTAATAAAAATCAATTGGAAATTCAGCTTTATAGAATGGGGAATGGTCACTTACTTTATCAGTCATCCAAAGGAAAGCACAAGGCTCCTTCACAGCATCAACCTTACTATCACCACTGGTTTCATCACTAACTGTGTCTCGTTTCCACGAAAGAAGGGTCTGAACCAAGAGAGCAAGGAAGCAAATACGAACTGTGAAGGCGTCATGGCTGTCGCCAATTGGAAGACGCGGGAAGCCGTCGTTACAAGTGACATCTGACAAAAGTTCCTTCGATTCGAGTTCCTTGACACGCTCCCGTTGAGCATCTCGTTGACAAACCACGCGATGACTGACAGGTTCCAACCCAGGTCGTAAAAAGAGAAGATTAACCAGGAGATAGGATATATCCGCCTGAAAAAGATGCACGGATAGAGATGTTAATGATCCACAGCTAATTTTCAATTTATACTCATTATAATTAAACGACAAAGTATGCTTACATCCCAAATGAGACTAGCCGGAATTCCAAGGCTATCTGGAGATGGTAGAGTAGAAGTGGCAGCATCAACTGTTGGGACAGCCGTGTACGGATCACGCGAAGAAGGACCTGGAACTGGTTCTTCTTCACACAGACTACTAGAGTCCGGCAGCAAGAGACGCCAGAGACGGAGAGCATCCTGGGTAACAGCTATACGCAAAATGTTCTCCGTTGCATTTGGGAATTCCTTCATGTAGGCATGGGAACAATGACTGTTTACCTTGGAGTTTTCTGAAGATGGAAACAAATGTTTTTATTCATAAGATAAGTAAAGATAAGTATTGTTTACTCTAAAGTACAAAACTATCCCAATCAATGAGTACTTGCCCGCAAAGTTTACCTCACCTACCAATCATAAAAGCTATGAAAAACTACCTCGATACCCGGAATAATGTTGTGCCTAGAAACACATGAAGATCACTCAATGAGCGTGAATACTAGAGATTAATGATTACAAAAGTTAATACATTTCTTAACATCAGTTCAACTAGCTCCCCCCGTATGTGTCCTACACACTAGACCTGAATTACTCAAAAAATCTGGTCCTGAAACGCATGAATAGTACAAACGGATGTGCGAGACATATTAACTTACCAAAAACACCCTCTGTGGTAAAGTAGCAATAATACCACCACCATTCTGCATCATCTCGATGGCGAATCCATTGACGCATTTTGGCATCTTCATCCAAAGCACCAGCATCCACCACGTTCTCAGCATCATTACCGACCGTCAAACCAAAAACACTTCTTGAAACAGGCGCCAATCGTGAATGAGCAAAGAATGCTGCATGCACAACTTGCATTAAGGGCCTACTGTGCCGCTCAGTGAAGTGCTCCGAAAAAAAGTGGCTATGTGGACCGAGTCGACGCAGATACTAAAAGTCAAAACAGTGAATAAACCTACTGAATAGAATTAAATAGCAAAGAAGAAGTCTTGGGAATTGAAAACTTGCCCTCTCCCATGATAGTATAGTGTACGCAATAGTATGACGAAGAGTTCGCATTGTAGAACTAGCAGCCGAAAGTGCCTGTAGTGCTCGGCCTCGTGTGCACAGTAGAGAAGCCTTCAATCGATAAGGAAGTCGACTTGAAGACTGTGAATCAGCTGATGGCTCATCACTTAGAATAACAAAGTGAGAATAGGAGCTCTTAAGGCTGGTGCAAAACTCATCTATAGCCTCGCAGATACACGGTGGTAGAATGGCGGCATTCATCACCTTGGTACGTGAACTGCTCCGTGTGCTTGCCGCGGCGTTGCGACTATGGAGCCAGCTTTGAATTTGTACATTGAAGAGGGCGGGTGGGGCAATAAGTTGCACGCCTTGTTGTTGAAGCATTTCAAAGAACGCATTCGGAACATCCATTTCCTCGTCATTGTCTTCGTTATCATCCATTTCTAGCCAAGCTGGCATGTTTTGCTCGAATTCCTCGTTCTCCATTTCAGCTACAAGACAAGACAAAAACAATAAAGTCGAATAAAGGTGACTTACTGATGAACTGTCGCACATCGTAAAAAAAATTTCCAGCTACCAAATCACATCTGTTCTGGATTTTTGTTTGGGTGTAAATGGAACGCTAATCGTTAAGCTGTATAATACTGTAGATTACCAGTATTTGGAGATCAAAATCCCTAACCGGCTACTTTATTTAGGTTAGCAACAATAAATAATAGCCAAACAACTTTTCTCTGTAAAATGGATTCGATGATAAAACTGGCAAATTTAAAAGTGAATACGGTGGAATTGAGACACATGGAGCAGGCTAAGGTAACAGCACTGACGGGAACATAGGCTTGCAGTTGACAACTAAGAAGCAAGGAGCCTCAGTCCCACGAGGCTGGTCGATAGAAGTAGCCATTACACCCACATGTTTCTATCATTTTGTCTGTCAGATTTTTTTTGTATTTTCTTCCTATGGTGTATTGCTTATAAGGCGCGCTCAAAATTTTTAAAGAGGGAACACTTACGGAAATTTAAAGGCAAACCCGGAAGAGGATTTGACGATAGTACGTTGACATCGATAGGTCTTGGTTGACTCAAATGTGCAATGGCCTTGACGAAGCTCCAGAGATTCCTATACATATGCGGATCATCTGGTCGTGGGAAGTGAAGTAGATGCCGGAAACGTATTTTTAATCCCCCAGAGCGATCACTTTTACCAGAGGAGGTATCTTCTCCAGCCTCAGATGAAGAAGACGTTGAATCTTGTCCACCATCGGCTAATACAAGAATCTCCTTAGCCACTGAGCGTATTTCCCTAATTATGTTTCTCGATTCCTCCTGTTTCTCTGCATCATTTAGCATGGCGAACAACTTGGTTAATAGCTCCGGAGTACTATTGTTCTGCATATATTTGGAAGAGAATTTCGATTTAGAAAAGTTTACCTCAGTGAACCTAAGCTGCATCTCGAGTAAACCAATGATGGGACCTATTATCACTAAATCTCATCATCTAACTGTACTCGACAAAGATGAAAGGAGGTGCTACTCGTCAATAACCTCTGACAGTATTTCTCCCGTTAATTCAATTTTGAACAATCATGAATTGTATGAACGCATAATGAAAAGACACACCAGTTAAGCTGAAGAGCCAATCAAAATTCGCAACTAACCCCATCAAAACTTCCAATCTTAAAGTTCACTGTAGCTGAGATCTTCGGTGAGACATTGAACCAGGTTTGAAGGTTTTTCAACCAAGAGACTAGGTCAAGTTGATTTCGCAGGCACTGGGTGAACCATTCCACGGGTACTGAATTGGGGAACGGATCAACAATGGGATAGTCAAAGTTGCCGGCAAATTGACATAGGGTGCAGGAATACTCGGCTTGGCTACGTCGGCCGAATCTATTTTCATTCAATTGGTTGGGGCGACGACGCTTCATGTAATTTTCTTTGCAACGAGCGTGAACAAAGTGCTGGCAGCAGGAGATGAAGGTACCCTCTTCACCCACAGGACAGCGACTGACTATGAGGGGACGCGGGAACCAGGGATCGATAACATCTGGGTGCCCGGGTCCCGGTGATGAAGGTTGAGTGGCACTACCTAAATAGAGGACAAAATATTCTTGAAAATGAATAAAAAACGCTAAACCACAAACACGTTTCTTTTCGAGTTTTTCTACTCATTCAAAATATTGCTAACATCGCTGACATAACGCACTGCAAATTATCCCACATTGCGGCATTTTAGATTACTGGTAATCCCCTGTCACTCAAAGCCTATGGAGTTGGACTTCACCCGATTGGTCATATAGACAAGACAAGATAAAGGACTATGTTCACCGGCATTGTTGTAAATTAACCCATCCGCCTACCCTTCATACCCCAATTTTACGCTCACCCGCCCTAGCTACACTTCCTTTGTTCCACTCAAATAATGGACTTTAGTATTGGGATCTTTAATATTATAAATGGATTTATCAGAAGAGACAAAATTTCTGCTCGCACCTGAATGGAAACTATGCTAAGATTCCCTAAGATAGTCCTGGTTTCATGACTAGCAAACAGGTGTATTGAGACCTTCTACCAATACCTAATTTGAAGCAAATTGGGGATTGGCAAATACTATGCAAATACTCAGATTATAGTCTAAGGGTTTAATATGAAAGCGATTTCGGTTAGCAGTAGGAAGCCTAAGTTACCAATTGAGACACTGACATATACTTCTAACAGGGAGTGTATCGATGTTTAAAAATTTGTACTGTGTCACACCTGAATAAACGATAGCACTTATCGACCAGTGGTCATCTTGATTCGATTAACCCTCTCAGAAACAAATGAGAGAGAAGGTTTCTAACACCCTCAAAGAATCAAAGTTACTAATCAAATTTGCTGCAAAGAATGTGCATCCCGTCTTTCATTTAGGACACCGAGCATGTCCGAAAACCTCCTCTTTATCTGCCAAAGAAAGGGCAAATGTTTAGACACTTCTCAGTTCTGTGACTTTGGGGGGCCAATGTAGTTATTTCAAATGACAGGCGTTTTGATGGCTACCATTAGCCATTTAGCTGACTTCGGGCTTCCCAGGGGGAAGGCTCATCAAAGTAGAAGAAAGTCGAAGGGGGTAATGTGGTGTATGCAATACACCCGCCTCTAAATCAACCTGTTAAAAGAATTTATAATAAAAGAACCGGATTAACTATATTACACAGGTTTCTTTAATCAACAAAAACTTAATTATCAGTTAAACCTACATTGTATTCACTGGATAACCTCTCATTCTAAGTTAGACAGTGGTAACACTGTAATATTAAACAAAGCACAATTTCTTACTTCGCGAGCCTAGAATTTCAGTGCCTTCGATCATTTAGCAACTTTCAAGTATTAGGGGAAAATTGGGGCTAGCAAATCAATAAACCTTGGAGTGTGGATTCAATTGGAGGCACAAATCTTACATTGTGACAACTTTATTCTAACAGAGAGGAGTTGAAAATAAGTCGCGACTGATTGAGGACTCGAAGAAGGAATAATATTCGTACAGTCATATGAACTCTTCAAGAGACGTCGAAATAATTTGATTTAAATCAATATTCCATTTCCCATGAACTGAGGGAAACATCCTTTCCCCTTATTATTTATTGTGCTAACCGTTTTCAAGCTAGAGTCACGGTTGTTGGAAGCTGACTCCCATCAAAACAATGTCACTCACTGAATAGAACTTATCACATTTACCGTTAAATTAGGATTAGTAAAAGTCCTACGTTTAACCCTACAAGCACTGCTAGATGCCCGGAAAACCTATTTAAGTTAGAGAAAGCGCAATTCCACCGCTAAATTAACCAGAAAAAAGTCTTTCCAAAATTATCATCGTGTAACTGCAACTGTTTGGCCTACAATCTGACACCACCACCCAAAACAAATATCGCCACAAAATGGTCTTACCCGGATTCGATGGAGTAGTTTGATTCAAACCACTAAGAAGATACGGTAACCTGGAAAGATTGGGCTCATGAGCGCCGACAGATCCAGACACAGCACTTGTAGCAATGCCGCCCAGCGTGCGTTCAGTCTTGAATGAAAGAGAGATTTCAAGTGAATTAAGTGGTAGTTAAAGAGGTAATACAATTACGCGGTGTTAGTACAAGCTACAAGTAGAATTACAAATATTGATTCCACGAAAGCGAAATGAAAGTAAAATAGAACGGCCTCCCACAGTTGAAAAGTGAGGATTTATCGTGAACTCATTACCATGAACTCACTACCCATATGCCCTCCAGGCAATTTTTAATGTCATAATTCACGAAGCAGATCTAATTTAATAGATGCGTGAACATTGAAATTGGACTTATTTAAAGATTGGGTGGCGGCATAGGTTAAGTCTCTCAATCTTGGTGCATCAGGTTTTATGCAAATGCAACTTATTAGGGATGAGTTGAGACCTCAGTTGTTCCATCCTCAATATTCCCCCTCCCCCACCCCTTTAATCAAAACTTGTAAAATATAATCTCCGGCTTCATTCTTACACAATACCCATGCGAGTTATTCACCTTTAATTCGTTAAAAGACGAATAGTAAGACCTTCTAATATAAACCAATTGGGAAAAATAACCACACAAAATACCCGGTTTCTTAGAAGAAGAAGAATAAGAATTAAAAAGAATAGATATATACATATATATAATGTAGACTTACACAATCGGAACATTCCTTGCCCTGAATGAAGTCCATAACTTGTCCATGAGGAGGTGTGATATAGAGGACATTCGAGCGATTAGCACTGGCGTTTCCAATGAAGTTACTAGCCTCTGACATTGGAAATTCTTCCTAAAATTAACCCAGATAGAGCATTCATTTAAATTGCCGAACGGATATGGAAAAACATCCACTGCTAAACTTACGAGACACATGTTGCAGGTTACGGTCGAACGTTCCCCATTCAGCAGCTGAGAAATGCGCGATTCAACACAATTTGGTAGTAATGGACTAAAAGTGACCTGTGCAGAACCACTGGCTGCATTTTTAAGAGCCAGTAGATTGCTTGTTGGTTGTGTTGTCAGTTCAGAAGTGTCCTGTTTTAGAATGGAAATAAACAACGTATTGCGACAATTTAATGGTAGGCAATAAAACCCCAAGATTAGACTTGTTCTCACCATAGGCTGTTCGGCTTCGTTTGTCCCAGCGATGTCCTGGAAGTGGGTCTCAATAAAGCGGCGTTGCATTTGAGCCATCTTGCCCATTATATTCACGTAACGTCTCATTTTCGCCTGCTTCTGTTCGTCAGTTGAAACTGGGGTCGTGGCCTAACGGTAAACCAATAAAAATAAGTAAAAAATTGGACAGACACCGATCGTCGTATATTGCTGAGATAAGAAATACTTCAAGTTGAAAAGCCTTTCAAAAGTGGTATCAGAGTCAACACATTGTCAGAACACAGCCAATAATACATACGATAGTATGGCGCATAAGATAGAAGCCCCCCACTTAACGAACATCTTGAAGTTCAGTTTGGATGTTTTCTTTCTTGGTAGACAGATTGTTCAGCTTTATTTATGAGCAACAAATCACATTTTACTGTTAAGGAAAAGAAATTTCCAAATCGAAAGTAAAGAGAGAATACAACCGACATTGCATCTTATTTATCTCTCATCACGGCTTGAACAATTGTAAATTTGTTGTGAAGTGCTTGAAGTCTGTCGACGTCAGTTTTGACTTAAAATACTTAAATCGGGAAATAGGAGTTTAAATATTGCGTCAAAATTATAACAGTACGCAAATTTTGGCGACAATGTACTGAAATCCAATGTTGTCTCGACACCAAGCAACTGATGCTTTTTTATGCACAATTGTTACTGGGGGGCGATGAAAGTAATGGTAGCACTAGCAAATAATAATAGTCGTCTTCATTCATTAAGCTAAGGCAATATGCTGACCAATCGGAAACTTCTACCACGCATTTGATAGAATGCACGTAGAATAGTTTGCTACGTATTGCTAAAAACTACGGGAACAGTTGCACCGAGAATTCAAGGCACCATTCCTCAAAATGACCATTCCCGACTCGGCCCCACAAAGTAAGAAGAATCTCTAAAAAGGAGGAATTAAAGTGTGAGGGTGGGGGGGTTCCACCACATTCTCACTTTCGCCAGACCTGGGACCTACCAATTATCCCCTATTCAGGTCAACGGAGCACATTTCAAGAGCTCAACTAGTTGATTGGCAAAAAATGCGATCAAAGAATAACAAAAGCAATACAAATTGGTAATAAATGGTACTTAAATATTGTTATAAAATGTCACCACTATCATTCAAACATCCTTGAATCACTTTTCTAGGCACATCTTATACTTAAATCGACCACTGAAAACAGTTAGAAGTGAAGCACTTTAATACAATTACTCATCACTTTTGCTGATATTTTACGGCGATAACTACTTAAATCAAAATAAGTAGCATACCGATGTATCAGCTTCCATAGGTACAGTTTCAGTTTTGGGTTTGGCGGCCACTTCATTCCACAAGTCTACAGTCCACCTACATGGGAAAGAGGATTGATTTATAAATAAATAAAGAGGACTCTTTCTCAAGACCATCCAACAATGCAGTTCATCCATAGACTTACTTGACCAATTTCGCAACTTCTGGGTCGCGTTCAGCTGCATGTAATGCAACCAACTTAGAAAGGATGCAGTTATCACTGAAAAAGAAGAAACGTAAAAATCGAATCGACATAGGGGAAATGAAGGTGAATAAAGAACAAAATTAGGAAAATTTAAAACCCACCGTTCGTTTACAAATAGTTCAGTATTTATTTGCCTGACACTTGGATGTGTCTGAAGCCAGAACTTAGACGCAGCAAGTTTCTTAAGATCGTCATTTCTCTCTTTAAGGGGAACTGACACAACAGTTTCCATGAATGGTCGTTGTCCAGTTTCTCTGAAATTTAAAAATTTATCTAATAATTTCTACCTTAGCAAACAGGTTACCAAAATGATTTCAAAAAAGCAATCGTCTGTAAACACCTAGTCTGATCTGAATGGTCCCCCCCCCCACTGCCACTCTGTTTAAAAGTAGACCATCAAGTATATTTCGGACAGAGAGCAGATTATATATCTTCGTTAGCTTGAAGAGAATTCCCAAAAGATTCTACGAAAGGAGTTCGTATCCCAAGTACCAGATAGTTGACTCAATGCTCCTGAATTCCTGAATGTGAGAGAGACAGTCCATTCACTTCTAATATTAATAACTGGAAAGCAACGTATTACCACATTCATCTACTTGTTAAAGGGAAGAGGAGGACTCCGTTGAAATGAATCGGTGGGATCAAGACTATTGACCGACAAATTGGTAAGGGTCGACTAGGCGGAATGACTGCATAAACGAAAATAATTGCATCTAGAATATTTTTTATCGTAGTCCTCCCTCCCCTCCCTCCCTCCCTCCATCTCACTCTCCCCTTTTTATCTTTTTGAAAAAGAAGAGAATAATTACTCATCCATATACTTGCATAAGCAGACTCCACCATGGGAAAGCAGAATCCAACGCGATAGCAATAACTATTGATCTTGTGACCCCTAACCAGGCAGACCCACATACATGCTGAGGCAAATCACCTCCGGATACTTATTTTTTATGAAGCCATTAATTTTGAGAAGTTAACCTCACGAATTAATGACCTATAAACTCTTGCGAATGTTCGGAAGTTTCACAGTTAAAATAAGCCTTCAAATGTAGGGTGTGCGATAGGCTTACCTCCACGTGATGCACCCTGGGCAATGTAAACTCATACGGCAAAAAAGTCTGTTAACTGGCAGTTGACTCCTGACTTCAAACTACCATGACCCCACAGCATGTCATAGTCGACCACTTTCACAGTACTCATCTTACCTTTTCTCTGTCTTTTTGTCTGTCTGTCTCTTATATATGTGAACCACTCTTCTGTCCCCCTCTTGAATTTTTCTCATTTGGATTTTCTCCCTTCTGTGAAGTTTGAAGTCAGCTAAGGGCTAATGATAACTATCAAAACGCCTGCAATTTGAAATAAATAAATACTTTAAAATGAAGCAAGAATAATTTCGTGGCGCAAAAGGAGGTGGGGATTCAGCTGACCCGGTATTTGTGATTAACAGCTTAACACACTGAGGATATCAACAAAACCCATAATCCAGTGTCCCAATAGGTAAATCCGGAAGAGTATATTCGAAGAAATCTTTTAGTATCCAAACAGACATGGCGAAAACACCAAGTGTCAATGAACTCAACAGCATCATGATGGTCTTAAATGAGAATAGTATTTCAAAGCTAGTTGTTCTCCATCCCATGTGCGTCGTCGATCTGATTTTAATCGGTAATTATAACCGACTACTCGAAGAACAACTTGTACAAATCGAGGAATGGAACTGATTTCACGATAAAGCTTTAGCAACACATATAGTTGGACCTAAAACTAGAAGCAGACGAACTTATTGCACAGTTAGCCATATTTTATGCCTAAGTGAAATAACCCTACCCCCCCCNTGAAAAAACCCCCCCCCCCCCCCCCCCAAATAATACTAATTTACCTTAAAATAAAATTAAGAGTATGATACTCACCGATGGCCCAGTGGACGAATTAGAAGTCACCAGATCAAGACTTAGAGACGCAAACTAAATGGTGCGAATAGCTAACTACACTGGTCACTGATAACAAACAAAAACGCTGGAAAGGAAGCAAGTTTCCCAGAAAATCTTCCAATGTAAAAATTTCCAAGAATTTTCCTTAAAAAGTACCCCCCCCCCCCCCCCNCCCCCCTCCCTAGCGCCGATAGCCTAGCGGGTGAAACAGAAGTCGCCTGATCAAAATAAATAAGAATAATAGTGTTCGTGATGAGTATTTTTTCCATAATAGTTATTTTAGGTAAATAACTAAGGTGGCGCACAGCAACTTGCCTCTTTTGTAGATGCGCACTTTAACCGCTGCGCAACCGGTGCAAAGCGAATGATTTAGGGAATATCGCACTAGGTCTTTAATAAATAAATCAATATGTCAAACTATTCGGCGGTGACCTGACTTCAGATCCTTGCCGTTTAAACTTAGTTGGGCCAAAAGTACATCGTATTTCATCCATCTGCCGAAATCGGCCCCCCCCCCCTCTCTCTCCCCCCCCTTTCGCTTTACCCACTACATCATGTGAAGGCTGAACAAATGAAAATACGGGAGGAAATTTGGGGGTCACGAAGCCTTAAAAGAAGGCATATACTCCATGCAAACTTGGATATCAATCACGAAAGGGAAACCGCAAATTGACCCACGGTGTTTTGCGAAAACGCAAGGGAAATAAAAAGGCGCCAACAGATTGACCAATAGGACGAAAAGATACGGATTTTCCAGTTGAAAATGGCGATAAGGTAAGTATAGTCAAAGCGCTAATATTAATTCGGGCCTTTCGCAAGTCTTTTCTCCCTTAAAATCAAACTATCCTGCAAAATTATATGTACCAAATACGTCAAATGCACTCCCAAAACCGAATTTACTAAATAGACATATCTAAACCTTATCCTCTTCTTCCCCCTCTCTCACTCTCCTTACTGTTTTTCTACTCCGAATACTTGAAAGTTGAAGCACTCTTTTTAATGACCTTAGCAACACAAGGACTCTCTATTTCGATACTGGCTGAAAAACTGACCAATTGAGAAGTTGGACAACTACATATTGCCGCAGGATATTACTCGCATCACACCTCATTCAATAGGTGCAATATACTCACTTGAAGGCAACAGCATCTTCGTACAACGCAATAGTGACGAGATGTAGAGTAAGCTCTGTGAGTGATTCCGTCCATGGTTGTTTTGATTGCTGTTTACTGGCCAACGCCATGGATAAAAGTTGTCTTATGATGCGAACAAAAGTCTTGCAACGCATGATCTGGAGAACACCACTCATTGAAGCGTGGAAGCGACGATGTGGTCGTGGCAACGGAGGTGGAATAGGCAAGTGTTGAAAGCGCCTGCCCTCTGAATCAGAAGATTTTTGAGTCCAATTCTTCAGTATATTGATAACGTTCTCCTGTGCCTGAGGCAAAAGGAAACGAAGAGAATTAGGACAAGTAAAATACTGATTCCGACTGTGAACGATAATTATTAGTGGAATTGACATTTTAAATTATTCGTTTTAGTTCTTTTCTTTAATTTGCCAACTCCAAGACCCAGATATCTATTTCATGGTTTCCTCCTGCGAATAAAAATCCCAAAGTTCATGCCTTTTTACCAGGTTTGATACGAAGTATATCGAAACTTGGGAACAAGATAACTTTTCTTTCTTAGAGAGTCGAATAAAAGTTTCTCAATTAAGAAAATATAGGTCAATATGGTCAACTGCTCTTAAACATTGCACTCTCGATCCATTTTCAATTTAAAGGATCTTATAGAATATGCACTCAATTATAATAACTTATTGTAACTTATCGTCCAATACGGTAAGATAGACAAAATGAATAACAGTTTTCAATAAAAAAGCCATCAATATCTTACCGCTGTTCTCTCTGAAGGTTGATATCTAAAGTAGAATCGATTGAACCTTGCAGCGGCAACTTCCGGTTTAATGCTGAAGAGCTTCTGATTTCCGGTCCTTGAAGTAATTGCAACTTCACCGAGGATTTTAACCAGTGGCCTTTCGACGCGTTCTTTGCACGAAGAAGTACTAGGAGAGACTTGTAAAGAAATGACCGAAGAACTTCCAGGAACTGACTGCGATGTCGGTGGATAAGGTGGTGCTTTTCGTAAAAGACAACCAGGCATCTGAGAGGCCAAGGAAGCTGTGAGCTTCGAATGCGTCATTGACTTTATGCAAAGGGTGTGAATAACATCATCCACAAGTTGACCGTAGTGCACTTCCAGTGCCTCGTCAACGCCACCTAGTTTAGCATCGGGGAAAAGACTGGGATTTTGGGGAAGGGAATTGTAAACATCCGGATCGTAGTATGCCACACCATCAATTGTACGATGGGTTAAGATATAGAGAAGAATGCGGAGAAAGGCTTCAATAAAATGCACTCGAACCGATACTGATGTGCCGAGAAAATCCCAACTTATGAAGAACAAAGAGAGAGAGTTAATAAACCTGTATTCTCCTTACTTCTTGCGGCTTCAAACAGGATCATATAGCTTGTTATTAACTTACCGACGAGAAGAATACGACTTTTGGCTTTACGATAATTAACACATTACATTATAAACTATGCGCAAACAATCAAAAGCAAAATAAAAAAGGTTACACTTACTTCATGAGTGCAATGAGATTAAGCTTATGACAGAGTCGAACAAGAAATTCATCCGGGAGTAAAACAGCTGCAGCTTGTTGAAGGAGCTGGTAATCTCTATCAATAAGGTCAGTACGATATCGTCTGTGAATATTGAAAATCTAAAGTGAGCAAAAGGAAGAAGGGTAAGTAAACCATACAAACGATAAGGGCTAAAAAAGAGGTAAGAACCAACAAAGCTTACAATATTTCTTACGGTTTGACCGTTTCGAACCCAGAAGTTTGCAGCTGCTTGCGCTATAAATGCTACATTTTGTAGGGGTCTCTCAACAAGGCGATTCACATACTCCTAATATATAGAATAGAATAGAGAATAGTGTAAAGAAGTTGATAGAGAGAGAGATAGAGAGGGCAGTTGGGAAGCAAACCTGGTCGGTAAGTCCGAGTCTGGTAAGCGAAATGCCCATTTCAAGTGCATGACCATAAAGAGCAGCTAGTAGACGCGGTAGCGGTTGCATCGGACTGTATCGCATTGACATGATGTCGTAGTCATAGACAACCGATGTGGCACCAACACAATGGACTGAAAGTTCATTTTTAGGCATTTCCCCGAAATTCGCGTAGCCTGTGTATTCTCTCACATGGAAACACCTGTCAATTATGCCGACACGACGTTCATACATCTAGAGTAACAGAGAATAGCTTAGTGGAAGTAAGAATCTTACATCTTTAGCTGCCTCAATACATTGCAGAAGGAGTTTCTTGTCCGTACTGGCCACTTGAATGGTGCATTCCAGGCACTTGTGAATATTTGACAAAATTTGGAAGGTGCTGAGCCATTCGCTTTCAATCTCCACATGGCTGACAGTAGCACGATACAGGCTATTCATATCCTTTATAAAAGAAAATTTTACGCCTGTGAGGTTTAGGAAACACTGTACTTCCACATGAAAACGCGTATTGAGAAATAAATTACGATGGAATAAACGAAGCAAAAATTTGTCTCACATCCCATTGGTATTATTTGTATTTACACATGCTCTAACCTCCTGGACAAAAAAATAGGCGAACCGATAGCTTAGTCATAAACTAAGACACGGAGATGTTAATGCTTAGGTGGAATTTGTGGCTAGATTATTTCAAACCACTTTGACTATGGCAGCTTGATAGGTATAAAAGTAAAAAGCCAATTCAAGAATTTGGCTGGAGTACAGCACGGTAGAGAGATAACAAGTTCAAAACCCGTTAGTCAGTCAGTCAGTGCATATCTATTGATTGAAAGGATCAAACACATTAGCCATGACGCAGTGGCAGAGCCTCTCAATTTAACGAAAGTGGATATTAGGAAACCCCGCATCAATTGGATCGAGCACACATGTGACATTTTTAGATGGAAATCTAGTCAAAAGAATGAAGAATTCTGGGTGGAATATTACCTGCTGAAAAAGGCCGAATAATAAAATCAGTTTCAATCGGCTCGAATAGTGCATAGGGGGACGAAACAAAAGAGACAGACGCCATTTGACTATACGCCTTTCTTAGTGTTTTCACCTTCAATTCCTCTTATGATGCGCGCCCCCCTTATCCTGATAAATCAAATTTCATACTTCACAATTAAAAGTAAGAATTGTCACTGAACAGAAAATAAGGAGATTCACTCAAGGTTGCAAATGCTGCCTACATTGTGTAAATAATATAAATATATCTGAATGCAGAAGGGAAGAACATATGAAATGACTGAAAACCTAATCAAAAACGGAAACCTTGTTTTCTTTCTTGCTTTACAACTACTCATTGGATCGCTTTCCAATTTGTTTGTAAACTCAGCCGCGAAAATTTTGCTATGGGTAAGGATAGTAGAAAAATAAAGGACAAAGCACATACCTGAACCAAGCAAAAGTACCTCAGTAGCTCACTGAAGTAGTTCATGAAGTTTTGCCTGGCTATTTCAGTCCACCAACCAGGAATAGGTCGTATATTGAGTAGACTTGTAAGCACATAGCCAACATCGTGACTCACGCTTCCGATGAGTCTCTCAAATGGATGAAAATTAGAATTGCTATCGAGCGGGGAACTGCTCCACTTCAAACACAACATATCCTCGCATGATGGCTTGTCGTTGAGCAACGCTCGCATTGCCGCCCAGGCACGGGAATTGGCAAATTTGTGAGATTTCATGACGTTCAAAACGGAGGAAGATTGTATGATGGGTGGGGGAAGAGAACTATTACAGAATTGGGCGGATATGGTCTTGTTGCTGTCATTGCTTTCATAAATACTGGGGAGAAGGCTAGAACTTGATTTTATCGCCAACACCGAGCGTTTGAACATACGCGCAAGAGCGTCACACTCGACCAGAAGATAACGAGCCTGTAAGTAAAATGAGAAAGACGGTGACTGGCTCTTTTAAAGGAGAAAGTAGAAAGGCGTCAATCCACACTTACAATTCTTCGAGCCTTAGGACGCCAAAAAACTCACAGAAAGATGAGTAGAAAACATGATTAAAGACAAGGGATTGTGACGCGTACATACCGTTACACAATTGCGTAAAAAATGCGATATTCGACTGAACCCAATAAAGTAGAGCTAGACCACTTAATAAAATGACTTTCAAATATACACACTATGTTAAGACATATTAAAGCAACATTGTCGTATAATACAAAGTCCACTTACGAATAAAGAGAGTACACAACATATTATTCGGACAAGCATGACTATTCTAGGAGTACAATTTTGGGAGATTTAACTCAGGTGATTGAGGAAGTTTAAGTTGTCGCTACCCAGAGCTCAAAGACGAGCAAGACATCGAATATGTGACCTTTCAACCGAAATGAGCAAGAGAAAAGCACAGAACCACCAGCTTCATTACTAACAGGTACCATCTCCGTGCTCAGATGCTTTGTCTTACAGTGGGCGAAAAATTATCATTCCAACTATTATTTTTCACCTAAAATGGACTGACAATACTTATTGGATTGTAACTTCCAATAGAGCGTGAAGAAGTCATATAAAGTGAATTTCGACTTTATTAATAAATAACATACCTTGGGAACCGTGACGTACACACCCAATTAAAGCCTAATACAAAACTTAAGACTGCAAATGATTTGAAATGAGTAAAATCATCGTTTTTGCACAATTTCCACTAATGGTGCTACTACATTTCAAAAGAACGACTTTAACAGGTGCAAATTATATGACCTTCTGCTAAATCTTTTCAATTATTCTCACAACTGATCCAAGATACGCCAGCATAAAACAAACTCGTGTTTTTGGGTTAAAAGTTTTCCGCTTCCTACCCCTATAGGGGTCAAGTAGAGATACTCTGATGGTACCTGCTTACCTAAATGGCCTCATTTCTCAACCATTAATGAGGGACATTGTATTTGAATAATAAAAGTGCATAATGACAACGCAAAGACGAGTTTTCACAAGTAACCAAAAGAAAAGCACCAAAACATCGTAACATACCAAACTAGCAGCAGTCAGAAATTGGCAGGACATAGAGATGAGTGAATCCGAATGCAAGTGGTCATCGTAGACGTAGCCTTGCATGATTTCCCCATAGAACTATAAAGAAGGAGGGGGGGGGGGGGGGGGGGGGGGAAGAGAGATAAGATGTTAGAAATCAAAAAGATGGCAACATTTTAAGAAATCTATGCAAACATTTATGCCTCACAGAAATGTAGGTGTGTGCAAACACACGACGATGGAAAGACTCTTGTAGTAGAACACTGGCAATTAGTCGGGAGACAGTTTTACGAGTTGCTAAAATTAGAAATGAATGCAACCAAGGTTGCATAATCAGTTTCATAAAGACTTCTTATAACTCAGGTACACCAAAAGCGATAAAAAATCCCAGATAAGTACGAAAAATCAATAGGCATAATAATGTATTAAATAAAAAACGAGACTCTTGACTATTCAGTGGAAAGTAAAACTGCTAAGAGACAGCGATATTATACAATAGTAGAGTTGAATTATTTCTCCATAGTGAATCATAGAACCTTGGGCTTTGTGGTAGAGTTTTAGACGGTCTTTGCGTTGATTTGAACACGTGCTTTGGTGAAAATACGTGTCAACACCCTTCGTTCTTGAGCAATCAATTAATTAATTTCGGGGGAAAAATATTAAATGTTGTTGCCTTAATAATAATATCTTTTTTTATCATAAGTGTACTTTTTTGTATTGAAAAAAAACGCTTCTTCTCGACCCTCTCTACCGTTACTTTTCGTGGTCATATTAGAATATTCCAGTTAGAATTAAGCTAATAGTGCTATGATAAAGTGACACGTTATTGAACATTCAATCATCCTATACATCAGTATCTGTAGTGGTAAGATGAGGTCCGGACATAACGCCAATCACCTGCTTTGGTCAGAATAAACCAATTCGCCTGCTAAATCAGAACACTACGTGTGTTAAAAGACATTCATTCAATGGAACACAGAGGGGACTCGGAGTTCGAATTGCCAAAAAAGAAGAAACAATGAATCGCGGTAGCAAAAAACCAACCAACCACCAATCACTGAAGTCGATTGATTAGCAGACACAAATATCGTGAGCAAATCAACCAAGAGCAAAAAAATCATGAAAAACGCACATTCACATCACAATGTGCTTCCATGGGAAATATGGACTACGAAGAACTTTACTAACGCAGGTTTATTGATGTCCAAGCTCCATAGATTTCCTTGTGTTGACCTTCTCCCCCCCCCCCCCCCCCCAACTTCAACACCTTATTTGGATCGTTCGATATTCCAATCACAGTGTGTGCGATAGACTTACCTCCACGTGGTGCACCCGTTTACTCAAACGGCAAAAGTCAATCGACCGGCAGTTGACTTCTTACTTCAAATTACCATCACCCCACTGTGTGTCATATTCGACTTCTTCCACAGTGCTCACCTCACCTTTTGTCCACATTTGTGTCTGTCTCTTTTGCTTTTTTAAACACTCTCCTGTTCCTCCCCGCCCTCTCGACTTTTTTTCACTTTGATGTTCCTTCCCTTCTATGAAGCCTGAAGTCAACTAAAGGGCTAATAATAACTATCAAGACGCCTGCCATTTGATATAAAAAAATTAAATATTCCAATCACTCCAATGCTTTAGCATGATTAAAGCTAGTAAGAGTTGACTTCGGCCTGGCTATGACTAATTAGATAAAACAGTACATCACACGATTGGTCCTTCCACTGGACATCGGGATCAATGACTCATGAGAGTTCATAAGACTGCGCGTTTACCACTGAGTTTCCGATGCAAGGCAAACAATATATAGTCAATCCATCAAAATTCGCATTTAGACGCAAAATAATTTACTAATATGCTAGAGCACAACACATACCCCTATGAGTAAGGGAGTATCGTTGGCAAATATGCCAAACAAAACTGTGGGGTGTCATCATTTCGGCAGTAGGATGGACCTCTGCCGTGACAGCGTCGGTGGAGGATAGGTCCGGAAAGCGTCCATATAAAGCGTTGCCGATGAGTGGACGCAAAGGCAAAACCTTGCAGGCCAAACGCTCCAACCAACGCAGCACATTGATGAAAAAGTCCTCCAGTGCGTACACTGTACTCTCCATTACTGCTGCACGCAAGGGTCGATTAAAATGACGAGATCCTGGTGACTACAATGGTAACAAATAAGAGCAAATCAGGAAGATAAACTTGGAAAGAACCTGTCGACTGGTTCCGCATTTACTCACTTCCGTGTCCTAAGTCATGCTCTATTAACATTTCGTACGAGCGATGGATACGCAAAAGACGGGCCCTCTATCACCCACGAATGCAATCATCTGAGTGGACAGAAATTATGGTTGGTGATAGAGAGATCATACACTTACTCACTATTCCTATTCAATCTTGCTGTCTAAGCATTACACTGAATGACGATTAACAAGGGGAAGTAAGATAACCAAGGATGAGGAAAGCGATCAACCGTTCAAAATTGTACTAAACGAGGTTGAACTTAAAATAACTGGTAGTGGAAATGCATTAGCCTTAATTCTCATTAACCCTTGTTTGTCACCTAAAAATAAGGGCCGTTCTTTATTCCGTCTAATGATCGACAAGCCGAAGAAGTCCTCGTCCGCCCCCCACCCAACACTTCCGTTTATTAACTAACCTGGTTTGTTTTTAAGCCATAGGAGTTGACCAGACATCAGTTTTAGTTTGAGGGATAGATTGTGGCGTTGCTACGCAAGTCATCATCCGCAGAATGAATAATAAATCTTTTTTATTCGTGCATCTAAGAGAGTAAATCAGCCAATAGTTGTAGGGTGTGTTGAAAGAACGTAGTATTTGATTTACTGGTTAGCTAATTTTAATCTGTGATTGGATGGCAGCGAATAGTCAAGGGCATGAAATGGATTTGAAAGGAATGGCAAAATTGCTAGCAAGGCAAAAAAATTAGTGACAGCGCTTTTTTTACAAATCCGCTGGCAATCAAAAAATGAACTGGAGATAAGCCAAAGCCGAATTAGAGAAGTGTTCACATTGACAGGTGTCCCAGAGCCAATCGTAGGGGAAGCTTTCTGACTAATGGCTATAGGGGGTATGGATCACCAGCACCACATTATGTATTTCGTTGAATAACCAGCAAATTCGCCCAACCTAGCCTATCAGAAGACCGCAAATAAGGTATATTCTATTACTGATGAAAAGATTTGTGCTTGAACGGGTGCTATAAGTGTTTCAGTGTGTAAATGTACGAAGATGTATCATATTATGTAGGTATCATGGAACCGAGTTATTTCCCTGGAAGAAGAACAATTCAAATGCTTCATTTTCATGAAATTCTACGAAGATGTGTTCCCTTCTAAGACAGGGAACCGGATACCAAGAAGTCGCGTCGCCGACCCATGTCTGTTGAAGGACCGTGAATAGCTAGAGCGTTCAGCCTGAAATAGCTTGAAAATTACTGACAATGTGTATGAAACGATGGGATCGCTCTCAGACCGACATAAACATGAAGAAGTCACATCTCTAGGGCATAAATTTTACCGAAAAGTAGACAGCTTTATAATAGAAACCACCTGCGAGTTTATAATGAAAATTGAAACAAAGACGGCTCCTGTCGGCAATTTTCTACTTAGCAGGAACCGAACAATAGTGTTTAACTCAGACCAGACAGAGCGGGTAAACTAAAAGTTTATAGATACAAAAGAAACACGTTTGCAAAAGCAATTGAGCTTCAAGCTGAGGCTGGTTCGGTATCACCAAAATGCGACTTAAAGCGCATACATGTCTTGGGTTAGGGTGCGTCTTGGCTCAGATCTTTGTTCCTCTTGGACAAGGGAACGGATACAAAATCCTAAAGCATAGAGGAGTACTTTACGGTGGCCTAAAGAGAGACACGAGCCGGTTATAGCAAATAGACTGCTCTCAGCATTATGAAACTGTAGCTAAGATGCAAGGAAAAACAAGGAAATCATCTAAATTTTAAGTTGACAGGCCACACTGATAGACACTATTCCAATCTCGTTGGAATTAAGCCCTGAAATAATTTCCAAACCCATTTACGTCCACGAATTATTTATAGCAGAAGTATAACGGTGACCAATGCGAGTTTAAAAGTCAAATCCTTAGACATGAACCTCGCATATAATCAGAGCATAATATAAGTAAATACACCTTACTGAGCTCTGTTAACTGAACGCGCAACAATTTCGCCTTCGCAATGTTGAAATTACAAGATATCAATTATCAGGTAAGACTATTTTGTTATCTTATCCATTGGTAGAATTTGAAGCAGATTAGGCGAGCCTTTTTGATTAAGGCTTTAATGCCTGAATTATTTTTTTTAAAATACACCCAACCGCACTCGTGAGTGTCTTGCAGCAGACTGATGCCGCCGGCGTGATGAGATTTGGTGGCAAAAGTTGAAGGCTATAGACACGTGTTGAACATGTTTCTCAAACGGCAACAGGGCCTTCTGTTATGAGTCTAGTACCAATGAAGCTTATTTTGAAAGGGAACGCCACTATCCTAAGAACGCTAAGAGGTTAAAGCTCATACAATAGGTAGAGGGGCTTAGTAGAAAAAAGTACTTGGCGCAAACCAGAAGGACGAATCATAAAATTTTAACCTTTAGACTTGAGTACACAAGTCATAAGTACAGTGACCATTGTACAAATCTAAACCAAAATTCAAATGAATCAAAACTCTTTAATACCTTGACTTGGCACTTTCCGTTCCCCCCCCCCACAATCATTTATTGGACTTTTTGTTAAGCAGCTTGTAATATTGCTTGCGGTAAGGACAAAGTCAGGGTGGGGTGTGGAGTGGAGTGGAGGGGCGGGGGTAAACTGATGAAAGCACAATTCAAATTATTGCTCCTGAAGCTCAGACCTCATGAGTAATGGGCCTTACTTTGCCTCATTTTCTATAAGAGGGGATTTCGGGGGGGGGGGGGGTGTTAGGGCAGACTAATGCATGCAAATTTCAGCAACCTTGTATCGTAAAAATTTTAAATTCCAAACCTCTTTAACAATTAAACCACTACAATAAATCATCGAAACAGTAGTATACTATATTTGTCGGCTTTCATACCTATAAATATAAATACCTTCCTATTTTTTGTACATCAAACTTATTATTACCGATCTTAAAGAACACTGTGCCAATGAATGTTGCTACGATTATAACCGACTCTTGAGAAAAAAGGCAATAAAAACAGAAGTAGGAACCCATTTCATGAAAACATGCATCCAATGAGGCGAACCGAACCATGACCCAACCTGTTTCATACCCTCACATATATCTAGTAAATATAATGGTGAAATCAATACGACCTCTTTTGGAACCTACTAATAGAGGACCCAGTACAGGCTTTATAAACATTCATTTTTAAGCTTTACAAAACTGAAGTCTAACTAAAAATAAGCAATAGTTGAGTCTCGAAAAAAATTGGCCTATATATCATTGCCTTTAATCAAACTCAAGGTTAGACAAAAGAGGGGAATATAGATAATTCAAAGTCTATTTAAAGAGGTTCACAAAAAAACGTTTCTCTTCAAAGGAATTAGAACGAGTTTAGAACGTTCTTTTTATTCGAAATAAACAGCAAAAGCAGAACATATGTTTCAAGGTCAAAGATTAATCCCAAAAAATCAACAACACAACAGATATTCACATCCTCGACCGAAAGCTATTAGCAAGATATCGAATTAAGTGGAATAGGGAAAAGTATGATTACAAATTAAATATTCTATAATTTATGCTATTTTTTAATATTATTTCTCGGGTCTAACATTTTACTTAAGAAAATCAATTCGAATATGCACTTTTTAGGCAATCAGGAACTTACGGCTTAATAAGAACTTCCATAATTGAGAGATTGATTACAAGACAGGTCATTAATAGTAGCATACTGTAGAAAAATAAGATAAATAATTAATTCGATGCACGAGGTAGGGAGAAGCCAGGGAACTTTGTCTAGATGTACCGAAAATATTGAAATCGGTTTTCTGACAATAATCAAGACAAGGGTTCGCTATCAGAAATAGAACCAAATATTGGCGAGGAAGAGGTGCTACAAAAGTGCGATTTCTTTAAAGAACACGCGGATGGAAATAAGCGAAATACAGTACAACCGATGGGTATTCACACGTTTTGAATGTGCTAACTTTGGATTAGAGTGGACAAAAATGAGTACACTAAACTGAAATGTGAAGGTCACATGATTCTGAATCATTAGACAATGCAGACTCTAAGGTCACAGATACCAGGCGATAAAGGGGGGGGGAGGTAAAAACGAAGATACCAACACTACCACTAAGCAGTATGTTCACTATAACTCCGATTATAAACTGCAACCAGGGTCGATCACGTAAAGACAAACATTCAAATCATAAAAGAGTCAAAATCAGTGAAAAATTGAATCCCAGTCTTTACAAAAGCTTGTGACTGGCGAGGTTGAGTAATTACTCAAACATCGCTCAAACCCAAGTGATAAAAAAGTTGGATTTATTGAAATTCGAAGGTCAACGAGTTCATAGTCAAATTCGAGGTCACGTGGTCATTGATGTGGATGAGTTCCTCATAAACGCGACTCCAAAATATCATACGACCACCAAATCAAGAGTTGCCCAAACTTAGCTTAATGGGATTTAGGAAGCTGCCAAGCAAATCCTATACTTAAACCATCACCAAAATTCGAAACTTTGAAGGTAAGTTCAAATTCCTCATCGGTGCATATGCTTACTTCTACTCACAGAAAATGGAGATTAACCATAAAATACACGATCTGCTTGCAAAAAAAGTTCCCAATCTTTACTCCAAAAAGAGTCCCGGATTAAAATTAACTTTAATTTGCACCTCTTTTCAAATGGGGAGATTCAAAATCCAGCACACGTTTTTTTACAATGACATAGCATAAAAAGGAACTCGTTTATCAAAACCTGCTATAGTTTAGTCTACTTTCGCGTAGGGCTAAAATTAGCAAAATTGTAAAGAAACAGAGCGAAAAGGAGTGGACAGGAGTGAGAGAGATAGAAAAAAAGATAGATCCCAAAAAGGAAATCTAATGGAAGAAATTAGATTAAAGGAAAACTTAAAATATGATTAGGGAATCAGTAAGTAAAAACTTATGCCAACAGAGGGACACAAAAAATGTAACTCTACAAGAACGGTTGTGCCAAAATCTTGACCAATACGATTCAACTTTTAGGGACCAAACAAGTGAAATATTCCATCCAGCATAGGACATGATTAAATTGAAGATATATTTTTACAACAACTCTCGTCTACTTATCTTCAAACGTAAGGATAGGTGGTGCGTACATATCGTTTCAACGGATCTGCTTTTCAATAAGTGAACTAAAGGAATCTAATCACTAGTTTGAGTACAACTCGGTGCACTTGCTTCACACACCAGCTGCAAGTCTAACGCAGTTGAGACATAAAATCTTTTCGACTTTGTTACTAGGATAAATCGTCACCCATGTAATTTGTCACAGTTTTCCGATTTAACAGGACTTTGATATTTCACCTTAAGTTAAGAGCAGGGTATATTATTGAAATATTTCCTCTCTTGATGTTCTGTCCGCATAAAACTAAGCAATAAAACTCCATTCTATTCTAATCCAATCAGATCTCTCAAATTATTCTCCCCATTTTCTAACTTTGAGACGGAAAGTTAGTGGCACGAGGTAGTTTGGGATTTAATCACCTTAGCCTTTACAGTTAGTAGGCATAGTGATAATTTGCATTACTAACCTGATTGATGGTAAAACTACGAAATAATAAAACCACTCGCCTCCGACCATACCCAGCGATTTAGTCTCCATTCCAATAACCTCAGATGTGGACTATGATACTCAAGACCTTCCTTTGACACAACAAATTGCATTATTGACTTGCCCCTACTCTCAAATCCCTCCCCCCCCCCCGGCTGGTTTGTTTAGTTAGTTGCAAGCTGGAAAAAGATACAAAGATGTGATGAAGTAAAGCCCTACTCCTTGTGGGATTGAATGAGCTTTGTGTAAGTGGTTGCAATGTGTTGTGTGGACAAGTTGCCAAAACTAAGGCGGCCACACGGGTTAGCAAATGCAACATGTAGATCTAGTAATAGCAACACACTTCCAGAACATATTACAAACTGAAACTATTCATTTAAAAAAGTATACAAGATATCGTCAGATTATGGAAATTGAATGAATACTCACCGCCACACGAGAAGCTTTTGAGGCAGCGTTATCCAGTGTTAGATTGGTAAGGATCGGTGTTCTCCCTTCCCGATTGACAATCACTGCATAGAGAGTAGCCTGTTTTGAAGTGCATCCGTCCACACGTCGAACAATCCTAATGACGTCCTCGTAGTTGTGGAATTCGTTATTATACAACGCTACCACGTAGTCCTTGCAGGTTTGAGCAGCGGCATTACGACAAGCCGTCAATGCTGTCAAGGGAAAAAGTACCGGATGCAGACGGTGTGCTCTGGCCATTTGGTCCAAACACCGGCGAGTTATATTCAGCTGATCATGGAGTTTGGGACATGTGCGAGGGAAAGCAGTGAGACCAAGAGTGCTTGCGTCAAGGTCTGCGTTGGCGTTGGTGAGGTGGGATAGTGCTGGTGGCCATTCGTCCTCTTCAAAGGGTTTGTCAAACTCCTCATCGGCATCTATAGTCTGATTGGGGTCTGTAGACAGAGGAGTGACTTCCATTGGTCTTGTGGCCTAAATGTGAAAAAAGAAGAGATAAGTAACCGTGCAACTTAAAATTGTCAATATAGAAGAAAATTGTCCTAATATCAAGTGCCTAAACTTTGATTCCTGAGTTCAAAGCGCCCCAGATCGTAGATGGATAGTCATATCGAATTTCTTAAATAGGAGATGCGCAATAGACTTATCTCCACGTGGCGCACCTTGGGCAATGCACACTCATATGGCAAAAAAGGTCGCTGACTTCTGACATCAAACTACCATAACCCGACTGTATGTCATACTCGACCACTTCCATAGTACTCACCTTATCTATTTCTCTAACTTTGTCTCTTTTACGTCTATGAATTACTCTTCTGTTTGTGATTTTGATTTTCCTCATCTCTGTAGGGCCCCAATTCGACCAAAGGGCTAATGATAACTATCGTAAAGCCTGCGATTTGATATAAATAAACTTAATATTTACGATTTAGTCAGTTTATATAAATAAGAGCGTTTCCGAAACTGTTGGGGATAAGAAAGTTCGTAATATCTATACTAAGGGGATTCAGAAGTGCTTAGACATCGGTCATTATGCAAACACGGTAATACACATATGATTTGGATTAACCCGATATCGATTGCGATTACTTTGTCATACTAAACACAATACCCTAAGACGTACTCTAATCAAGACGTATTCTCTCGATTTTTCAAAGATTGGAAGCGACTGACAGTGCGCGAAGAAACGGCATCATATACACCTAATAACTTAATCAATAAATTATAACAACTTACCACCTGCCCTCAAAATGTTCCAAGAACAGAAGTGATCTAACTCATTCCTCTACTGAAATTAGTGTATAACTCGATGTCCATAAATGCCAAATAAGTACGAAGGAAGACACCCATCTTTCAATATAATGCGACAACAAATATTGAAGGAAATACGTGAGATTAGATAAACACTAATAAGGGCACGCAGAACTTTCAACACATCTTATAATTAGCTAAACATGAGCAAATCATGATAACGGTGATAACTATTATTAAAGCATTCATCCACTTGCACTCACTTGTAAAAGTTGGAAGAGCACAATTGAGGCGCTTTCGATGAGAGGCTTTAGAAGGTAAGTCAGACGACGAATCAGATCCTGGGGAAGTTTAGAGAGTTGGGAATTTACTTCTTCAATCTCCAACTTCTCTTCCTCTTCAATTGAGCGAGCGAAGAAGACTTCGTCCTCCACATTCCCGTCTTCCTCTCCATTACCTCTGTGAAGATTGCACCAAGCTCCCGTCTTCCAGGCTTCAGGATCACCGCAATCACAATAACCACCAGAAGATTGACGCATCTAGAAATGTAAAAGTGTAAAATTTACCTAACTAGGTTTTCAAATATTATTATTATTATTATATCAAATGGCAGGCGTCTTGATGGTTATCATTAGCCCTTTAGTTGACTTCAGGCTTCACAGAGAGGAAGGTACATCAAATTGAAAAAAGTCGAGAGGGGAGGGGGAACAGAAGAGTGTTTCAAAGATGTAAAAGAGACAGACACAAAGGTAGAAAAGGTGAGGTGAGAACTTTGGAAGTAGACGAATATGACATACAGTGGGGTCATGGCAGTTTGAAGTCAGAAGTCAACTGCCGAATAATAGACTTTTTGCCGTATGAGTATACGTTGCCCAGGGTGCACCACGTGGAGGTAAGTCTATCTGTGAGATATCAAACGAAGGTTCTCTGGAGAGACTAACCAAGATATTAACCACTGAATTAGCACGAATAGATTATAACAATCATAGAATCAAAAACGGTGATCATGCTCAAAGTAGAAATTTACATTTGGAGTTTTTTAATCACCAAACGAAATTGTTAAGTGGGCGTCTAAGAGCATTTTTTCTCCTATAAAGACACCAATTTGGAAAAAAGCAATAAAACTAGCAGCAAGTAGCTTTCTGAAAGCAGAAAAGAACATAAGCATATTAACATTTTAAAAAATAACGTT
>UZAE01012593.1:15396-36367 GCA_900617975.1 Rodentolepis nana | reverse complement strand
GCTATTACAGGGAAAAGTCTGGGTTCAAATTTACTTGTAGCCATTCCGATCGAAAAAGTTCCTTTTGCCTAATTTACTGTGAACCAGTTGAATCCTTTTATCATTGCAATTCCACAACACCATGAAAGTGTCTGAGCACAGAACCCGTGACTCGAACCACATATCGAAGAAATTTAATGGGGGCAATATTGTGGCGTTTGAGGGCTTATTCCATGTAAAATTGTTTGGTAATTCAAATCTATGCTATTTCTGATTTCGATCAAGCTAAGACTATTAGAATGCTTTCTTGAAGTTATATTTGATCATAAATAAATAGGAATTACAAACAGCTCAAAATTTTTATCATCTCTCATATCTTGTAATAATTTTAATTTATTTATATCAAATGGCAGGCGTTTTGATTGTTATCATTAGCCCATTAGTTAATTTCAGGATTCAGAGAGAGGGGAAGGAACATCAAAGTGAAAAAGTAGAGAGGGGAGTGGGAACAGAAGAATGTTTCAAAGATGTAAAAGAGACGGACGTAAAGGTAGAAAAAAGGTGAAGTGTGTACTGTGAAGTGATGGAATATGACATACAGTGGGGTGATGGTAGTTTGAACTCAGAAGTCAACTGCCGGTTTATAGATTTTTTGCCGTTTAAGTATACGTTGTCCAGGGTGCACCCCATGCCGAGAACATTGATATACGAGCGTGAAGGTGGCGCAGACATCGCGGTGTTCAAATCAATTCCACTGGGTGGTCATGATATGCCTCATACTAGTTATAATTAAAATGGACCTCCCGCTATTCCTATTTGTAGGGCTTCATCTGCGAATTGAGCATAGTATTGTCGTCTATCTTTTTTTTATTATTTTGTTGTAATTGGGAAGAGAGGAGAGAGGGAAGGCCAGGCCAAACGGGAGCACGATTTATAAGTACCACACAAAGAGAAATTAATTTAAATGTTATGGAGTATTCAAAAACAGAAAACCAAGCGCACGATATAAAGCGCAAATAACCCGACACGCACATGTGGAGGTTTACTCAGTTCTCAACAATTTATTTCAAATGGCAGGCGTTTTGATAGCTATCATTAATTATTTCAAATGGCAGGCGTTTTGATAGCTATCATTAGTCCTTTTATTTATATCAAATGGCAGGCGTTTTGATAGTTATCATAGGCCCATAGTTGACTTCAGACTTCACAGAGAGGAAGGAACATCAAATCGAAAAAATTCGAGAGGGGGGATCAGAAGAGTGTTTCAAAGATGTAAGAGACAAACACAAAGGTGGAAAACATCAAAGTGAAAAAAGTCGAGAGGGGGAGGGGGGGGGAACAAAAGAGTGTTTCAAAGATGTAAAAGAGACAGACACAAAGTTTGAAGAGTGTTTCAAAGATGTAAAAGAGACAGACACAAAGGTAGAGTGTTTCAAAGATGTAAGAGACAAACACAAAGGTAGAGACAAACACAAAGGTAGATACAGAAGGTGAGGTGAGTACTGTGAAAGTAGTCGAATATGACAAGGTAAGATGAGTACTGTGAAAGGGGTCAAATATGACAAATAGTCGAGGTAAGATGAGTACTGTGGAAGGGGTCGAATATGACATACGGTTGAGGTGAGTACTGTGAAAGTAGTCGAATATGACATACAATGAGGTGAGTACTGTGGAAGTAGTCGAATATGACATACAGTAAGGTGAGTACTGTGGAAATAGTCGAATATGGCATAGAGTGGAGTGATGGTAGTTTGAAGTCAGAAGTCAACTGCCGAGTGATAGACTTCTGCCGTATGAGTATACGTTGCCCAGGGGGCACCACGTGGAAGTAGATTTATTTCCACTATTTTGCATGATAAAATTGCTCGGTTCTGCCATTTGGATTGAAAACTGATTCCTCCCTTACTAAGTCAATAACAATTTGAGTTGCATACAGTAAGTGAGTAGTTCAAATTCAACTTTCCCTTCACGATGTGTTGGCTAATGTTCAACTTTATTCTTTTATTGTATCATTTGGACACTGAACAGCTTTGAATTTTAGCATGGCCTGAGTTTTCGCTTTTCTTCATTTTATTTTTTCGATTTTGTTAGTGTACCAAAACTTGATTCAAGTTCAACAGAAAACGGCATTTGCAAAACAGCAAGTCATATTAAGTCAAATAAATCGGGGTAACTCATTATTTCAATAATGACGGGAAGAAAGTTCGAATGCAGTATGAGCTTTGCAGAGGGGAGAAATTTCCTAATCACATCTTCCCTTGGACACTAACTTCACGTTGAGCATCATTGAACAGTTAAAAAATTTATCACCAAACTGCACTTAACTTAAGGGACCACTACCAATTCCTGAAAGACAAAATATGTTTTATGGTTTATTGCTGCTTAAAATTGACGAATTATGCTTGAATAGGGAGAGAGACAGCGCTTTGTTGAGAGCGGAACAAGAGCGTCAGAAGGTTCTCGCACTGGCAGCTGAAGACCACGCCACCGTGCGTGAACGCATCGTCCTCCTTCAAGAAACGGTGCGAGAATTTTCTCTACTGAAATTTATTCAGTAGATGTGATTAATTAAGTACAAGCTATTTCAGATCTCAGATTTGGAAAAAACCCTTGAAAGGACAAAACGTGAGGCGAAAGCGAGATGTGAAAAGGACGAAGCTGCATTAAAAACCGCAAAGGAAGAGCTCCATAATTGTCTGGAAAAAATGGATGAATTCAAGTGAGCGCCTCCTTAATCTCTAACTCATAACCCGTTTCCCTATAAACGAATTTCAGCTACTCCATCGTCAACAATTTTTGATTGCGCTTTCTTGTTCAAATTTGATGAAAAATTGTTAAGTGATGATTTTCAGCCAAACTACAGCGAACTGACAGCAAACGCGTCTTCTTAGCTTTACGCAAACTTTGTAACACCTGAGTATTCACTCTCAGAAGCTGATAAAAATGACTACAAAATTAGCAAAAAGTTCCTTGAAGAAACCTAGCGTGACGGTGGCCATAGGTAGCAGGATTTTACTATTGTGGGTCCGGTCGTGCGTCAACCATTGGATGAATATATTTATTACTAGGTTCGAACCAAAACTGGAGGTTTGTCAGATACATTCGTGAGAACGATAGAAAATGTTATCACGGATTCTTAAATTTCTTCTACGTTTACACTTCATCAATTGATAGCTTTGCACATATTCTGGTTAAATGGACATATTTTGAATAATCTTCGATATCTGTTGTGGCGAGTTATGAGTAAGGCCCTCGGTTATGTGGCGAAGGAAGTAAGGAAATGCGGCGCTCACCTGCGCCTGATCTTCCTTCCCCCGTCTCCCTCCCCCACCCACGTTGTTCTCTGACTTTCTTGAATTTTATTTTACTTTTACAGCAAATCTTATTAAAAATTTAACTCAGCTCACTACTATGATGCTTGCTACTTGCGTATCAACCCATTGAATAGGAAAAAGCACAGAATAAATCAGATGATATTTTAGTGACTTATTAAAGTAATTATAAAAATCTCCTTGCCATTGGAATTCGCTTTGATTGGGCATTGATCTACCGTGGGCGACCGAATCATTAATTGTAATCGGTTATTTGACTTCCAGGCCCTATGTTAGTCATACATTGATCCAATTGATTAATGACGCTTTAAACCGTTCTGCCAAATTTATGACGCAAACTTGATGATCAAATGAAAAATTATTGATATAACACTTTCGATGCACAGCGAAGATCCTATAAAGATCTCATCACTCGACACTCTTGGCGTACAGATTCGGGAAATGCAATTTACTGCTGTTAATCTGCGGTCAACGCCAGGCAACCGCGCAGCCTTGGCATAGTTAGAGCAGAGCAAGGAGAGTTCCAAGGTATAAGTTGGACAACCTTCAGGGCACAACCAGGAGACTAGTTGCGCGAAAGGTGGCAAGGAGTCGATGTCTACTTTCTGCCTGTCACCTTAGTCACCTTTGACTTCCCTATTGCCGGAAGTTGCACCTTGCTTGTTAGATGAGCAATTGAAAGAGGCTCAAATGCATGCAATAAGCTAAAGAGATGAGTAAATATAAAGCATAGAGTTGTACACAGCCAAAAAAGAAATTAAAACAAAAGATTTGCAATGGCGATCATGCCAGTTTTCTTTAAATAATGCGCTATTTGTAGAAAGAATTACGAGACGGAAGTTGTGAATCTGCGGGCTCAGGTGAAGTCTCTTGAAGCGGCTCTTGAACGAACAGTGCACGAAAATAATGAAGCGAAAATAAAGCTTCGACTTTATGAAGAAACAGAATTTTCACACAGATCAGAGTTTTCTCGTGCCACGAAACTCCTTCGAGAAGGTAGCGTTTTATCAAAGAATTGCATCCCGTCTTATCTTTATCGCTTTCAATAGAATTGTAAATTTTTGCAGCTGAAGAAGGTCGTAGCAGCCTTCGAAGCGAGGTGGATGATCAGCGAAGACAGATAACCGAGTTGGAATGCACTAAGAATGCTTTGGAGGCGATAGTGCAGGATTTACGGCGTCAGATGCGGGATGCGGAAGTGCAGAGGACAGATCAAAGTCGATCTCTGGATGAAATGCGTGGCAGACTGGAGGCAAGCGAACTCAGACAGCATTTTCGTCGTGATAGCGGAGTGGCAGATAGCTCTGGCCAGTCACCATTTCCTTCCTCGATACCAATTTCCAGATCACATAATGATATCTTGATAAGTGATTTGAGGCAGAAACTAACCGAGTATGAGATTGCTAATGCCCGCTTGCAACAGGACTTCGCTGAATTGAGAACTAACCAACTGGAAGAAGTTAAACAGTAGGATTTGCACTTAAAAGCATCAAATCCTTGTCTTTATGAACCGAGTTTGCATAGCAGTTTCATGTGATTAAGCATTTGATTTTAGTAACTTACACAACTTGGAGTTGCCTTTTTAAAATTTATCAAAAAAATCGGCGACGGTAAGCAAAGCCTAATTGGCATACAGCTGTGCATTTTGACTTAATTTTAATCCTTTGCATTAAATATGACGCTGGTGAATAGACTGAAATTTCTTCCAGTTTCCTTCTACTGGCCTCGGCATATCTCTGATGCGAGAAATGGAGGGTATGGGGGTTGGGTGACTTTTTCATTGTTGGCTAAAGCAAAAGAATTACTTAGTGTTGTATTTTTCCCTATGCTGTTGCTACAACAACTGAATCGCTATTTGGCATTGGCAGTGGGAAATTTCTTCCTGGGGGTGGAGTAGTGGGCGGGAGGTTTTGATTCAGCAGATCGATTTTCTCTTGCGGGGCCAACTATGGCGTATTGTGCATCAGTTTATGTGCAAAATTAAAAGGAACAATTAGAAGACGGCTGGTATTCTGCAGAGAAGTATCGAATTTAGTTCCAAATAAGTTTGTCTTATATTTCTCTTATGAAGCATTCCTTTTTATCTAATGCTTTCAAAATTTTCATTTCCATAGGATTTTAAATCACTTTCTCTCTCTCCTCCCTCTGTCTTGAGAAATGAATATAACGTAGTTAATATTTGTACCTAATTTAATTGGTTAACCTTCTTCGTTATGACAATTTGATCTTACAGTAATTCAATCTTGACGTTACTTCTGCTTCTTATATACATGCAATGATACCCTTGAGTCCTTAGAAGGAAAATTCTTTTCTCAAAATTATAAATTTTTGATTAGCGAAGTGAATTGAACTTGTAATCACCATCTAAAAGCCATAAATTAGGTTCAAATAATCCTGACTTATTGAGTAACGAGAGCTGTTTGCATGATCCACCCTTCCCGTCAATACAGTTCAAGATGGTGAGGCTGGCAGAATACAAACTTCTTTCACTTGGTTTCGAACCAAGGGTCACCAGTTATGAAAAAGTTATAGTTAAAGCTGACAACAGATAACTGCCATTTTAAATGAGAATGTCGTGGATTTAGTTTGGGCCAAATTTTAATTGTATAGCAGACACCCGAATGTGAAGGGCAATGAAGAAAGAGGATCAGAATGAAGTGGTGAACGAGAAATGAGAGAACGCGCTTGAGATCCAGAGTTTCGTGAGAGCAGCTTTGAACTAGTGTGTGTGTGTGTGTGTGTGTGTGTGAATTTGTACCTGAATAGCGGCGTAGCGGGGTCGAATGAAAATGTTTACTCGATATCCCTGTTCTGCTTTCTTAGTCTATGCGATGAAATTCAGTGACCAGTTAGAAATGATTGAAAACTTTAATCTAACACGTGGTATAAACAATAATTCCAAGAAGGATAGAGACCCTCGTCTGTGGCTCCTTGTTACTTCGTCTTCCGTATTTGTTTCTCCCGCAGAGAGTGCTCGGCATTGCGAAAGGAGTTGGCAGAGAGCGAGACCGCTCGAAGGCGGTTGGAGGACGAATTATCGAGTTTTCGGAGTTGTGTCGAAGATGCAGGGGATCGATCGCGTTCCCGTCAATGGCCAACTGGTCTCAACGTCGAGGAGGTCCTACTCGATTGCAGACGTCTCAAGGAACTCGAGCGAATCCTCCAGTCACGCGTGAGTTCTTCTTTTCATTTGAGCCTGATCCAGCGGTGTCTCACATCGGGAAGGGTATTGATCATTTTCCTAAAGGAAGAAGCTCTAAAGGGGTTTGTGATTGACCGCAATTCCTTGCATTTAATGACCGCTCGGGGGGTGCGCAATAGACTTACCTCCACGTGGTGCACCCTGGGCAACGTATACTCATACGGCAAAAAAGTCTATAATGACAACTATCATAAAGCCTGCCATTTGATATAAATAAATGACCGCTCGTACATGCACAATAGTAATGAAATTTCTCCATGGCAAGACTGTATGTGATATGTTATTAATAATAAAGGAGTGCAAGCAATAGACTAACTAATTACAATATTTAATTAAGTGGCCGTGGCAAAGAAAATACCGATCATCGAGCTCTGAACATCGTAAATATAAGAAGTATGAAACCTGGGATTTAGATACTGGAAGATGAAGCAGTGTACTTACCTGAATGGTCTACTGTCAATCCAACCTTAATCTTTGCCTTTAAGGGGCTCAGATGCGCTCCCACAATGAAAAACTAATGCCTGTTTTACTCCTCCGTGGGTAAACATAATAAAATTCGTATTGATGTGAAGAAAGCAAATGCCATTCTTGCAATATGGTATACGCAAAACAGAAAAATTTCAGTTAATTTTAGTGCGCCTTAATTATTCCATTTTTTTATTGAGTCACGTGGTTGTATTGAAATCAGCCTGTATTTCATATGATCTACCAATTGCGTTTTTCTTACCTGTTCATTAATTGAAATATGCTACGTTGATAGATTATTTCATTATTTCCATTAATTTCTATCGATTTTCGACATTTGCCTCTAAGTTTCCGACTAACATGCGGCTTATTTGAAGCCGTCTACAGTCAAGAGGTGGCATCATACGAAATAACATGTGTGCACAAGCAACAACAAAGCTTACACTCTAACTTTGACGAAATAATTGACAAATTGTAATTGATCAAATACCTTTCGGCTAAATTTGTGTAAAAACAGCAATGTAGTCAAGCGTTAGCACCAAATATTGCATTTTGTCTTTTCTTTCTTAGAAAAGATTGAAGTCACCATCTCTTCACTCTTGGCACTTTAATGTTTGGGTGGAAGAGGTCTTCTTTTGTCGATCGTGATTTCATTACTTCTATGTCAGAGTGAACTCTTGTATTTTCAACACTAATTCGTTATCGTTGAATTGAATTGGAACTGCATGCACTCCGAGCATTCAAGCACAGGCGTTTTTAAGGAATTTTCACCTTATCATCAAATTGCTCTTAGTGTGGGACGTGTTTTTTGCCTTGCAGTTGGAGTCGGCAGAGCAGGAGAACGCGCAGCTGAAGGCGGCGCTGAATTTAGCAACGCGACGACTCGCGGCGGCAGAGTTGGAGACGCGAGTGGCCAACGAGGCTCGTAGTGAAGCCGAGTCGCGTCTGTCAGCCATCCACTCCATCTTGCGTCGTCTTCTTGGCTTCCACCAGCGTCGCGGTGCCTCGCCAAACCTCATGCTCCTTTCCAAGCGTCGGCGCCGACCATTTCCACCAGATGACATTGAGACAGGCTACTGCGATGACCCCGTGAGGCCGCGAGAGGGATCTACCTCACCTGGAAAAAGTAATCATTTTTCTTCACTGATTATTTTCTAATGGTGCATCAGATCACTGCTAAAGTAAATGTGAAGCTGTCGAGCGCAATTTGTAGCCGAGTCTTGGGATGAATGATGAGCGTCTTAGAAATGAGCCACAAACACTTCAGTGATGATCTTGGTTTAGGTGTCCCCCTTTCAGAGTTAGTGATCTGGAGAAAATAGGAGTTTTGTGAAGAAGTGGAACGCAATGAGATGGGATGAAAATGTCAGAAGGAGAATGTTAGGAGTATGTGAGCAGTTACACGGAACCCATCGCGTGTTGATGGGAGCTTATTTGGGCTGCTTGGTGGCATCAACGAGATCCTGAATGATGACTGGCACCTCCATCAGGCCGGATATTCAAGCAACAGGGAACGTGATGGAGTGGCTCATTATTGCATCCACTCTGATTAACAAATGGAATTGTAAATTTGATTGTTTTAATTCATCATTGCGACCCACATACATTCCAGCTAAATTGTAAAATCCTTTGAAAACAGTATCTTTATACGTACCTATCTCTAACTCCCACACGCTTAAATCTTCTTCTGCAATAGTGAAATTAAGAATTAGAATGAAACTGCTTTCATTGCAGCTTACTTAATCGGCGACTTTATGGGGAATTAATCGAGATGCGTACTCATAGTTGGAGCGACGATGAGACTTCTAACTCGAACAGCTGTCTGCAATCGACAAGATGTACTTGTTTACACCAGTGGAAAAGGTGTAGCATATTGACTGACAAGTTGACCCGTATTTCCAACTAATGGCTCCTCCCTATGGTGGTCTTCCATACTCAAGTTGAAACGTGGAATGCAGTGGCCTATAGTTCGGTATTTGAAATATGGACGAACAAATACACCGACTGTTGAAGGTGTTTAAAGAGAGTAATTATTTTTAGAAAAGGAAATTAATAATGGAACATTGCAGTAATAACATTTAAGACGAATTCAAGAGGTTAACATGCGCCTCTGAGAGCCCAACACTTGCTGGACGCGAACATGTGAGAGAGAACTGTTTGGACAGCCGAGTAGAGCCAATAGATATCACATGACTGCGTTGCCATAGTGATCCAGCGGTGAAGCTGTGTGCCACGAGTTGTGCAGACTAGAGGCGCATGAATACTTATGTTGGTTTATAACAAATGACAGACATTATAATAGTTATCATTAGTCCTTTAGTTGATTTCATGATTCACAAATGGGAGGAGCAATAAGACTAAGGAAGAACAGAGGAGCGATTCACAGAGGTAAAAGAGAGACAAGCTAAAAGGTAGAGAACTTGGGAAGGTGAGCCCTGTGGAAGTGACCGAATATGATACACAGTTGGTTCAGGGTGGTTTGAAGTTGTCAACTGTCGGTTAATAGACTTGGCGAATGAGAATACATTGCCCCGGGTACACCACGTAGAGGTAAGTCTATCGAGGCGCGCGAATATAGCTGTAGGCAATTGAGGTGGACTGATATTCGACCTCCAAAATTACCTTGTCTAAAAATTTCATGCAATTTTTGAGGAGGACTTGCACTTGAAATCATCAGTGCAGATAAGCCGAGTCAATTTTTAAACACTTTCAAGTGACACCAATTTCATCACGAAAATTTATTGTAAATAAACCCAGATTTGGGGTTAAAGTGAAAGTTGGGAAGATCTGAAGCAGTCCACCAGAGGAGGGTCTAGCAAAGGAGGAAGTAACAAATCTGATTTGAATTTCATAAGACCAAATGATAACGACATGATCACATTCAGCGAAGAGACTACGTTAAAATCGGCCCTCATAATAAACACTTAAGGATGGTAAAACAGTGGTAAATAGAACTATTTTTACGCGTATCCATCACACGACGTCTTGATTACGACGTTACCAAAACACGCCTCTGTTTCAATTCAGCACGGGGATCCCATGTTATTATATCAAGTTGATTTGTTCACTGAGTTGATCACCTTTAGCGATGGCGCTAAGCGCTCAACTTCAATTTTTATGATGCAAAAGATAAAAAGAGGGAAATGGAGGCGATGGCCTGCACTCCTCCTTATCCTCGATTTAACCTCAAATTACCAAAGCAAAGAATTGTCAAAAATCCTCGTGATCACAACTAACACCCATGTCAAATATTGAAATTATGAGGAAGTTCTTTCTTACCAACATTTTCATTGGAATTTATTCAAATTATTTATCATGGACCAATTATTAATTTGAGGGCAAAAGGTGATCGGTTTCAAGAAGCCTCACCAAATTCAATGATTTCAATTCTGATTTATGCAGCAGATAGTCCACTAGAAATGACGGCACTTTGACAAAGTCTTGCTATAATTTTCTCTCATCCAAAATCAGAAGGGAAAGAAACCAAGGCGTTGGGAAATAAATGTGAAATATTGAAGTATTAAAAAAAACTTTTTTCACGTTTACCGCATGAAAAAATAATTATTTAATTTTATTCTTTTGCATAAATGTGATGGGGTTATGATTCGTTTGTTTCACAGGGAGTAATTTGTCGTTAATTTGTATATTACTAAGCCTCATCCTCTTTGCCTCTGTAAATTAAACAAAAGCGACGAAGTGAAAAATTACTATGGATACCATTTTAAACATACACTTCCATCCTTTCTCTGCAAATGCAGAACTCGAGAAACCGGATTCGAAGTCGCATTCGTCTAAGAGGAGAGGTAGTCATTTGCCACAAGAGTGGACAGAGGTGGAGTTCGAAGAGAGGCAGCAGGCCAATTTGACATCGTCTGTCGACTTGCATGGCAGTCAATCCGGTCTCCGCTGTGCACGTGGAGAGCGATCCCAATCCTTGACTTCTGACCTTGACCCAGAGGCAGTAGGGTACACCATTCGAGAAATGTTAAATCAGTTAGCGGAACTGGAAAATGAACGTGATGATGCACTCATGAGCAAACGTGTCTGTGAGGAAGAGCTTCTAACTACCACTTCCCAACTCAACGAACGTTATGATGAGATTCAGCAGCTTCGACAAATCATCAATTCCTTAGAAGAAGGTAACGCTTTAACTTATAGTGCACATTTTATTGATTTTATTGGAAGCATGATAAATATGGCATTATTTCAGAGCAAAAGGCGCTGTCAGATCAACTACGCGAATCACGTTCTGATTTCCAAAACCAGGATTCGGAGTTGCGGCGGGTGTCGAGGGAGCGAGACGAGGCAATGGTGCGAATGGAAGAGCTGCAAAAAAGTTTAAAACTCCTGCGGGAGGATTCCAGAGCCATTCAAGAGAGATTAAACGCTTCGAAGGCGATGGAAGCAAGGGCTGCTGAAGAACAGAAGAAGGAACTTAGGATCTCTCTTGAAGATGCTAAAGAGCGCCTTGCTGTTTCAGAATCTGCGCGAAAATCTCTGGAGTCTGATCTTAGCCACCAAAAGGCGATAAACACGGAAAAAACAGATGAAATTAAGGTACAAACTTGATCAATTTGGATCAATTTCAAATGGCATCTTAAAAACAATCTATACAATTGGCTTACATGGTAGCCGTATATTAATCTTTATTATGCATTTACAGACCAACAATAATGCCGAAGAGATAAAATGTTGAAATCATTGTACAGAATGGTATTTATTCCAGTGGGCCCTAATGAATGATATATTCGCATGTCTAAGGCTGGCAGAAAACGCATGATTATGGAACCTTTGAAAAGAACGCTGTATTTTCCTAATAAGCACCATAGTGGCGTCTTGTTGAAGAAGGATCAAAATTATTGGCCAACTCTGAAACCATCTGTTGGTTATCCTATTCAAGTGTATTGATAATTGTCTTCAGACATTTTCCACCTTTTTCAAAAGGTTATTATCACGCTTCGGCTGGTTTGGAAATTGGTTTTTTTTCCAACAAACTACGTGACTTAGGTATGAAATTATCAGTTTTGAAAACTTCCACGTCAAGAAGTGGGCATCCAAGTTGAAGAAATTTCTGATAGAAACATGATGGTGAGGATGCTTGGGGTAAACATGGCAATGAGGAAGAGATGGAATGCGTGAATGATCGAACGCTTAAGCAGGTTCACGTGTAGAAAAATATTCGATAAACCACATGTCGTTCAATTTCAAAATAAAACCCGAAACTTTTAACCAATTACTCATTAATTACTTCATTGCGAAATCTGTTTTCCCTATTTGAGCCAAGCAAATTTGTGATTTTGTTTCGGTTTAGTCGGGAAAATTTTGAAAGAACTCCTCTGTGAGCAGATTAGAATTGTTCTTACTCTAACAAGAATTGTGCATGACAGCGTAAAACGCACTTTTTCACAAATTCTAGGCATCTCGAAATTGGAGTTTTGAGACTATTTGTACCTGTTTTCCTTGCACAGCAAATTTTACTGCAATTTTGAGATCGATTTTATCTTCTTTAACGAGTAGCTAAAGATTTTGGATCTGTTGACTTCATGCAAAGTGGCGATTTTCAGCCACATAAAAGAAGTGAGCGTCGTATTCTTAAGTAAAATTGGTGATAATCAAGTACGAAGTAATGATTCCTCCTAGGCTCTGAAGGTTCGATTGGGTAGTCTGACGAGTACACTAGCGGAGTTGGAGCGCCGAGCAGAGGAGACGACGTTGGCGATTGAGCGACTGTCTGCTCAACACGAGGAGGCCTCACGAAGGGAGACTGAAGCCCGCTCTCGGGCACAGACATGTGCTGATCGATGTGCAGACTTGGAAACACAGAATGCACAACTTCAGGAAAGGATCACAGCTATTCAGCGCCTTCTGGACAATGCCGATCACAACCAGCACCTCCTTCAGGTAATTCTTAGTGCTAGTGACAGTTTAGTCCTTAAAAAACTACTGTGCTATAGAATTCAACGCCAGGTTGAGATTGGGTTGGTTCTCAGTGCTTTTTGACAGGGTCATTTAATTAGCTGATTATCCATTTCATCCTGAAGTATTTATTTCGTCACATAGCAACTGTCAGTTTAATAGAATTTCCTTATTCAATTGTTCTTAATCTATGAGGAACGGATTATTTTTAGGCACTTTCAATCATTAATCTTAAAGATCACATTTTGGCTGAATTTATTAAACATAACATTTGAATTATAACTTCAGTGGGGGAGGGGTGTACGTGAGGTTCTCTTTTTACCCTCTGAAACACTAGTCTGAGAACTCATTCTAAGTGCAATGTCATATGGAGCCATCTCACATGGCAACTGAGGGTGAATGAAGCGTCCCGAGGTGCGGAGCTAAGAATTGTCGCATCTTTCCTTCTTCCCACCTCCCCATATTGATCACCATTTTGAAAACGGTACGGAATCATATCCTTACGTCACATGACTGTTATGAAAAGTCAATTACTGGCGCATAATGTGCCTTGATTTTCGCTTGTAGGTGATAAAGTTTTATTCGAGAATTTTCTATTTTTTTGGCCAGTAGAGAGGGGATAATATATTTTGACACCCTTTGGGTGCTAACTGTCCATTTGCCTTTAAGCTCTGTGACAGAGTGGAGGTATCTGCTGTGAGCAGAAAGCCACTAAGACGTCCGATTAATTGCCTCTTCCTTGAGCTATCGGTTTTGAATGCCTAGAAAATATGGAATATGAAGAGAACAGAGTGGAAGGAGAGGAACCAGGAATGAATCGAGAAAATTTTGTTAGGACAGGAGTGTAGACACGTATGGAGTGCTCCATTTACGAAACTTGAGATCATGAAAGGCGAGTAAGGAGCCTCAAATTGATCAGGAAGAGGCCACTGCAGCATTTTCGTCTACTTAGCACCTCCCTCTCAACACCCCCCCCCCCTTCAAAACAAAAAGATCCATGTTTCTGAATTCTTAAAATAATGTTGATGAAAGTCATTCAGGGGAATCTAGCATTTTGTAAGCCCTCCAACTCCATTACAAACAATGCTTTCACACTGGATTCGAGAAGGAAAAAAACGCGACTTTTTGAAGCGACATTGAAGGCGAAGAAGGTGGTTGATATAGGTTACTTTAATACAGAATAATCAAAATGTGGATGGTGATTCAATGTTTGTGCATAAAGATCCACAGAAATAACATCTGTTCATGTAAATTTTGTCCTTCATCGGGAACAGATTTTAGATGAGAAATTTGTTCCAAATCTTGACTCAAAACCCAAATATAAGTTAGTGGCACCTCCCCTGGGCTTTGTTGTTCCGAATGGTGATTGTCTTTATGGCACTGCTTTATTACGAAAATACCTATCAAATGTGTGTTTTCTTTTGGCCCAAGGAGCGCTTGGACAGCACGCAAAAGTGTCTGAACGCCAGTAAAGAGCAACTGGAACAGCTGAATTCGCGTTTTCAGAAACTGCAGGGTCAGCTGACAGACACTGACTTGGCACGCTGTGAGCTGGAGAACCAGAATCGCCAGCTCACGAGACAACTTGAGGAGCTGGAATCCCTTCAGAAGGACCTCACTCATCAAGTCATCAATTTAAAGCGTAGGTCCAAGAACGAGGATGACCTTGCGTTCACTCATAGTGCTCACTTCTTAACTTCTGCTTTGTAGTTGAGAAAGAGAAAGTACAGACAAGGTTGGATGATCTGCAAGGGGCTAAATCTGATTTGGAGAATTCACAAAAGGAATATGAGCGCGACAACAAGGAGCTGCGTGAAAAGCTCAAAGAATTGCATATAGAATTCGAACACGTAAGTTAATTTTCATTATCAGCTGCGTAATAAGGTTAATAAAGTGAATTAACCCTCAACGTTTTGATTTGTAATTTGGAAGATGGTGAGAGAGAGACTCCGTGAAAAGGAATTGAACAATCTGTTGGTATCGAGTCAGGAGGACATCCGCAAGCGCTCAAACAAACTGGAGGAGGAGAATCTGGACTACCGACGCCAGATACAGAGACTCAATGTAGGTCGTATCGATTCACTAGATGCACCATCTCTTCACGCAATTTGATAATGTAACACTGTGGGCGATTTTTGTGTATTCCCCAGGCGCAGTTGGCGTTGAGAGAGGAATCACATGCCACTCGTCTGGACGAGCTCCTTCGACAGCGCCATGCACAGATTGAGAAGGAATTAGAGAGGAAATGTAGCGCCTTGCAGCAATGCGAAAAGTCTCTTCATGCCAAGGAGCAAAGCCATCGCAAACGTGTCAAATCTCTTGAAGATCAGGCAAGTTCTCCGATGGCTCTACAGTTCCTACTTATCTTGATTCGATTAACTCCACTACATTGGACTGCTTCAATAATTGAATGAATTTTATTGTGCTAGTACAGAATAGGACTGCGTTTATGAAATTAATTAGAAATAGCTCCATAGGAAAGACATGCTAAAACAGTGCAACATGTGTTCATTGGCACATGCTAAATGAAATGATTATGCAAAATATAGGACACTAATTTCTACAGTATGCTTTAGTAATGTGCCTAATGCTAACGTTGTGAAATTGATAAGATCTTCTCGTTGAACTTTGGGAAAAATGCAAGGATACTCATAGAAATGGTTCTGAGACAGAAGGAAACGCCACTTGAGTGCCTGAGTGATTTCTTCCTCAGGAATGTCTATTTTTTGGTTTCCATTTTATCTCATTGCAATGATCTATTAGTATATTTGGATGAATGGATAACTGCATTCGGTTTGGTATCTTACAATCCTCCTCAATTTTGTCGAGCTTGGGTGCTCCTTATTCTTATCAAACAAGGAAAAGATTTCGATGACATTTTAAGATGCTTTCCAAAACCTGAAGCTATTAAATGAATCCCCACCACCCCCCACCCCCTTGCAAACCTATTGGAATATCAATAGGCTCTACTTATGCGTGTTTTTGTTATATTTAGACACACCCGAATGGTGTGTCCTATTCAACGTAATTTCCTTGAATCCTGTACAACTCTTATTCCACTTCTTCGGAAAGCAAAATATTTTGCAACTCACTTTGGATTTGGCGTTCACTTTCTGCCTTGATGTTCTAATAGGTCGGTTTATGCCATCAGCACAATGTAAGAAGGTCATTTTCTTGATATTCCAGGTGAGAATGTTGAACGAGCAGCTGTCGCATGAGGCGACCAGACGTCAGCTCTACATGTCAACGAGTCGACTGCCAATCGCTTTTGTGTCCTCGCTGAGTCACCTCCCCTCCACCCTGGCGCACTCCCACGAGGGCCTCTCCTCGCTCTCTCCCGACCTCAGCCGACCAGCTACCGAGGTGCACGACGTCAGTTTCATCTCATCTCCACTATTCTGGCACTCGATTTTTTCGCTTAAATAGGAAAAATTCCGCATCAAAGCCTGGAAGTACTAATAGTAGCCAGCTTGCTTAAAGTCATAAATTTAAACACCACAAAATGAGACTAGATTTCGGAAAGTCTACTTAAAGGGCGGTGATAGGAACGTAGGTGCTCGGAAGCCCAAAACGTATCCAGGCGAAGCCCTCACCCTTGTCAATGCGGTGAGCTTCACGTGCTCAGACTCAGTAATTCAATCGTCATTGGCCAATCAGCTCAACGGTCGTTTAATGGTTATACCGGCTAGTTTTCTGGAAGTGGGGTGAAATAGACCTAAAAGGATCGAAGATGCAGGTGACATTAAACTGGATTTTGTATTGGTTCAAAAGCCGGAAATTCCATATTTAACTTTTCCTATTTATTTTTACTTAATTTGGAGTTATTTTGTTGGCTAATTAAAGGCCAATGTTGTGTTCTATCCTATCAACCATCGCATTGTTGTTGAGTATCCAACTCCTTCCAAGGTGTGTAATGTTTATTCAAGTTTTGAAATATTCTGCTTGCGCCATTAATTAGGACATAATGTCGACCTATCTGAGAGTCGGATGAACTTAATGGCAAAATTTCGCTGCGCAATTGAAAGAGACATGAATTTGTAGGGTGTTTGTACACAATAAGCAGAATGCGCAGTACCTCCCCCCCCCTACTCAATTCCGAGTTGATGTGAAAAAAGATCAGAAAAGAAGAATGGGGAATAGACTCAATCGCAGTGGTGATTTGGGGTCATTGAATTTGCGATCGCCGAAGAGACGAAATGGCGGAGCATCTAAAGCAAAAGAAAAACAATAGCCCGGAAGAGATTTTTAAACGCCGTCATAGTGATGACCTTCAGAACAAGCTTTGCACTTTGTTTAGTCTGAGTTTCCGCTAATTACGCATATCAAGGCATAGCTAGCTTTTGTTGGTTAAATCTTATATAGTTAAAAAAGATTATTTAAGCACGAATAAAAAAACCATAATTCGCATGAACGGATAAAATGACCAGCGGTATTGTTGGAACATTTCGTAACATCATACTAGCATGCAAATTAAAAAAACATGAGTGATGAAGACCATTAATGACTTAATTGTATTGCGCTAGCTTTCCCATGATTCACCGGCTACGAATTCACTAGAGCAAACTGCTGGTAAGGAAAAACGAACCTAATTTATGCGAATTGGGGTAATTAGAAATAGAAAGCAGCATTTTATTGGCTAACTAAATGACTAGTTTCTGTCAAAATTGTTCTTCATTGCAACAACACGACCAATACTTTTACTAGACTTTTTATGATAAATGGAAACTGATCCATCAAATGGGCAACAGAGGTGAATCAGTAGATCCTGGTCATAAAATGAGCACATGTCTTATAATCCTTCTTCATCCGGGATTCTTTTGCCCCAACCATGAGTCACTTATTCATGACCAAAAGATCCGAAATTAAAATCTGAGGATTAGGTCTCAAGGTCTCAGAAAACTCAGTGATCGACTGTCATTTAATCACTTCGGAAGTTTTGACATCCAGTTCCCCTGGGTAACATATCATGGCGATATGGTGGGTCTTAAATTGCATGGATTTATTGAACTAACTAAAGCTGAGCCTTGGAATTGGTATGATTTGGTAATATCATGTGTCGAAATAACTATTTTCATCAATTTTTGTTTTTGCACAATTGCCCGCGCTTTGGATTCAGAAATCCTCTGAAATATATAAGCTTCTTCAAACACATTTATTGCGAGCGTTTAAACATCTTCAAGAAGTGGGCTTTAAAACGGATTTATCGCACTTTTTGTTCCTTAAATTTGTTAATTTCTTCACTCAAATTTGACTCTGGATTTACCTTTTTTATAAAGGCAACTATTCAACCTCGAGAAGGAGAGACGAGCTATCGTTCAAGCGTCTGTTTTGTTCAGTTAATAAAATAAATAATAATATGATAAAGGCTTTAATAAGTAATAAACGGGTGGTTGCCTACATAGTGACAGTTTCTATAAATGTGATTTAGTATATCTGGTTGTGAGTGTTGGAAACTAATTGAAACGATAATCTGGTGAACGAAAGATGAAGTTAGTGTGACGAAAATATTCCATTAGGAAACCTTTATTAAATCAAAAAATATTTCGATTTCGTGATTTTTTCACAGGAGGGAGTACTGACGTCCAGACCACCACGTCAGCCACAGGCGACTTCAGCTGTTCAACCACGGATTGAAACTGTGGGCGACGCGCTTTCTGCTAGTGTCACCGCTCCGAATGCACCCTGGGCAGATGCCAGTGTCCAGACGCCCTCTACGTAGACCCTTTTCGCCGCATCTCGTTGTCCATCTCTGCAGTGCTAACCAGTCCTCCTGTTTGACTTCTATCTCTGCTTCTTCAGGTCACTAGGTTATGTTGTTATTTTAATTGCTTCCAACTTTCTATTATCACTATTGCTGGCAATGAAAAATTATGATGAATATGAGAATTTAAGCTGATTGCTTTCCATCCTACCTATTTTTGTGTTGCGTTATAAATCGCTTATTGTATTCATTGGGGCCAGAAAATAGACCTATTAGCTGAGATTTAACGATCACCAGCACTTGACGTATTTGAGGCTGACAGGAGGAATTTGGCGTGCAACCTCTTTTTAGTTTTGTGCTCCTCAAAATCTACTTACCTGTCACTAGTATAATTCTCAGGCAGTTCAACGAAGCTAATGGGACGATATTTTCGTGAATACCAACTTTAGTGCCAAACAAGTCCAATTTGAGCTATTCGAGGTTAGTGGGTTAGTATTTGCTGCTTGTATATTTAGTTTCCTTATAACGAAAGGCGATAAGGCGATTAGAACCGAAAGTCACAAGAGGTCAGTACCGATGGCAAACGGAACCACAGGGTTTAGGAGAGCTGCCGAAGGGTTAAACGCCCCACCAAATTATAAATAGAGAAAGCCAAGTTATAAACTCAGTGAGAAGGTTGACGCATGTGATCGGTTCATTATTTGCGTTTTCACTTCATGGGATCACGTTAACTTAGGTCACTACTTTCATTCGCAAAGCGCTCACAAACTCTGAAAAAGTACATTTCAATTAAAGTCCCATTCGAAAATCTGGCCAATCGGGCTCCAATGAAGAGCATTTGAACGGAGTTCAATGTTTTGATTTGCCACCAAATATCTCAGGCAATCTTTGAGAGCGTATATTTCCTTCCTGTACGCAAACAATACTGTAAAATTTTTAATGCAAAATTGTGTTTGAAAATTCAAAATTCACAAAATTCACAAACAATGTGCTTTTATTTAACTGAGAGTCTAAAAATGAGTTTTGGAAAAATGATACGAAAAATAATTTTCTGAGCGGTTGGCAGTTAACGAGCACAATGTCTGCATCCTGAAACTGGGTCACAGTAAACAAGCGGAGAGCTTGAATGAGGCAGTGAATTCAAACGCAGAACACTTCCAATGTTTCGTCTTATAGTTGGAGTGGAGAACCTCAATTCTTTGAAATACGTCTGATCACAGACGAAAAGGAAAGCAAAAATTCCTGAAAGAAGCCTTAACCACCACTTATGTCATGTTAATTCTCTTCACTTATCCCATTCACATATTAAATCCCAAAAATTTCGTTTTACTGCGCAAAAAAGTCATCTCATGTTTGGCGATTTCACAATTTTTAAGCAGCTAAGTCAGAAGCTTAAAAAGTACGCAAAACCCTCAAGTGATTTACAATGCATTTTTCTCATAAATTGCGACACATTTTCTTCTATTTTACCCGAGTTTTGTCGCAGTTGACGGCTCCACACTTTTCTTTATCTTGGGCAAGTTGAAAGGAGACGTCTCCTCCAACTAGATGGAGCAACTAGATGCAACTAGGGCTTTAATTAAGTTCGATTGCCGTAATTAACCAACTTCAATTTTATTATCTATATCATTGGGAGGATTCGCCTTGCTCTTATAAATATAATAAGTTTGCAAAAATTGAGGAATGGCTTAGAAAATTAACCCAGTTTTGAAATGTTAGTTAGCATATGGATGGGGCTCACATAGTAAAAGAAAATACTTTATAAAAATGTAGTAAATCAAGCCAAGAGTTTCAGTTTAATAAGTTTCTATTTTTCTAAGAAGAGCACTTAGTTTAATGCGGGCGCCTTCAGGTGGATTCGCAAGCCAAAATCCAATTTTCCACGTTGTGGGAATATGCCCTGTCTAAGTAAAAAAATTAAATTAAATTAAATTCATAGGTCAACCAAAATTTTTGATTAGCCTCTCATCTCCTGGAAATTGGCGTTTACAGATCTGAAATAGCATTTCGAGCGAGTGGCGCAATATTTATCCACGTGACCCATCTCCTCATCCCCACTTATCCTAATTGCACTTTGTGGGGGCTTTGCAACAACTTCAATTTGAGTTTCCCATCTAATCCAATTTCGTATAACTCCTTACCCATTAACTTTTTATGCTTTGTGGATTTAAAATTCAGGATTTTATTAGAAGTTGCTGCGGTAATCTAATGATTCTATCTAGTTAAAGCTGAAAAATAAGTAGACAACAACAGGTTGACATTTCGAGATTCAAAAAATGAATTTGAGCCAATTTAAGAGAGTTAAAAGAAGATAGGAGAGAACTGGTGGGGTCAGTGTATGTAGAGAAGGAGGGGGGGGGGGGGGGGGGGGGAGGG
>UZAE01012593.1:0-15255 GCA_900617975.1 Rodentolepis nana | reverse complement strand
GGGGGGGGGGGGGGGGGGGAGGGAGTGGGGGGTGGGGGGTTAGCATATCACTGAAGGTATAAAAATATTACACGAGACACTTGGTTCTTTTCTTGCCCTCTTAAAGAAATGTAAAACGCGTTTCACAATAGCAGCAGCAGTAGCAGCAGAAGCAAAGTGGGTTGAATGGGACTCCAAGTTCTCAGTATCTGCGACCCCTCCACCGGTGCTTATTTGATGGTTGGGGGTAGAGTTTATCCCTTGGCGTTGTTGGAGCTAAAACGAACTCAAGATAACCGTCTTCATTTATTCGCATAGTTCTGTAACCATAGAGAGACTCCTCGTATGCTATGAGCTGCCGCCAGAAACCAAGATTCGGCTGTATACAAGGTCTGATTGACATGACCCTATTATATGCCTCGGCCAGATTGAGTCGTTGGTATTTCATGAGATAAGCAAGAACGATTGTGGCTGACCGCGAGATTCCGGCCATACAATGGACGGCTGTTTTGCCACCGCGCCTAGCCTCACGTGCTATTCTCTCCCCAACCTCATCGAAATGGGAACGCAGATTTGAGTAGTCAATGTCATCGACTGGGATTTGAATATGACGTTCCACCTGGGCAATGATCTCGCTGGGAATGGTTTCGGGCATAACTGAAATCACCTGGGTAATGCCCTTCTGGTGAAGGCGTTTGGAAGTTAGAGCCTGGAGACTGCAGAGGTAGAGGTGATCATTAATGCGAGCTATCTGGCCAAAAATATCCTGATTTATGTGCTGGCATTGCTGGTGGTTGCAAGTTGTTGGTCTGGGACCATTCCAATCGATTGTTGATGATGTAGGAATGTAGTAGCTCAAACCTGTCATCTTCTCTCACTGTTCTCTCAATTGCTGAAAGGAGTGAAAATGCTCTCTTAAATTAGCTAAAGCTTTGCTTGCACGACCTTGGTGCATTCCCATTGGTTCTGTGAATCTTAACCTATCACATTCCACTGATTAACGCGAATTCACGTGATATATGAAACCACTTATCAATGAGAAAACATGCAATATTAACCAATTTATTTTTAAAGTGACAGTTTGCAATTATAAAATATTTAAAATAAGACCTAAATAACTATTTAAATTTAAATTATAAAATTCGCAAACGCATAGCAAGCACGCAAGCATTCTTTGGAGTTTCAAATAGCTTATCTTTTAAAAATCTGTAAGATTATTTGACTTAAACAATAATTATATTGATAATGTTTTTTAAATATTAAACTTACCTTTAAAACTCTATATTTGTGCACTAATAACTCAAGGTTTAGAAAGTCAGATACACTCGAAATGCATTTTACATGGAAATTTCAGATTTCGGGAAACTCACCCAATTAAATCCTTGAATAGTCACCAAAACAGCTTCAAATGGATGTGATGCCAGTCAATGACTTTCTTAAGGGCTTCGTTCAATTTTATTTCTTGATATCATTTCAGCCCGTTCCACCTAAAAATGAATGACAAAAGGCAACGTGGCATCAGCATTTTCATTCGCTTTCTTATGATACTTTAAGTGCACTGAACCGTGTGCTGAAAATCACAAGTAGACAGCGTCTTCAACGATCTCAACAATTCAACATAATATTCTCTCCTTCTTAATCACTTGTACCAAAATTGAGTCGGCACGTGGAAATTTTAATGAAGCACCTATCACATTATTTGTCGCCTCTGTAAATTACAAGAGCTGCTTATGAGTAAAGTCAACTGTTCTGAAGACAGACAGTCAGCTTCAAAAGAAAACAGTTGGAAAATATTCAACGTAATTGTTCTTAGTTTGCTCCACTTTTCGGCCTATCCCCAACAGTCGAGAGTAGAATTTTGTCATTGAATTAGCACTGCGGAACATCATAGGCGTGAAAGGGCCTTCCAATTTTGATTTCGCAATTATGAATCCCTTATAGTGACAACTACCCTGGACTTTCTTTTGTTTTTATATTAAAATGTCACGTTTACTAAATGATTCGGCTATTGGCCTGGAAACCCAATTCGTCGGCTTATGAGGGTTTATTTTTCTTTCTGCGAAAATCCATTTTAATTTCATCTAATTGTATTAATTCTAAAATGTAATTTATAACTGAATATGTTAGTTGATTAATGACTGAAGAGTTTTAACTTTATGGGGAAAATTTGAAGGTTATTCTTAAGTGAAGTTTCCTTTGGGCGAAACGTACCACATGGTATAATCTTATTAGCCCCCAAATTAGCTCCAAATGCCCCACGGCTCAGACGCAGGACTGAATGAAGGGTGGACATCTTTCACTCCGTTTACTCCACTTAAGCATTTCACAATAGTCACGAAAAGCAGCTGACTTTCGAGGAAAGAAACGAATTTGGAGGTTTCTTGAATGAAATGGATAATTTATACGTTAATTTCACTTCATTCATCTCTTTTTGGTGAAATAAAAATAGAAACAGGAGTACCCCAACTCCCAACGCGCAGTCCCGTGGGAATGCAGAGGAGATTGGCAATAAAATTCTTTGGGAATAGCGGCTTGTGCTCAATTGACAGGATTTAAGCAAGTAATGAGAAACCGTGTCGGTGACACGAATGTACTCCAAGAGATTGCATCATCAGCCCACATGGAAGTTGGGGGGACTTGAGAGGGAAAGGTGCCTGCTTAATAGTGAATGCTAGGCATAGGTTTATGAGTACTTATAATAACCAACTTGATTTGTCTTCGTTTGGCGAATTTCGTAAGCATCTTATTCCTGAATACGTATTTTAATAATTGTCTGCTTTTACGTCTTTTCAAATAATTAAATTATAGGTCTCAGTAAACTTTTGCAATTTCTTACTATGGAAAGAAAACGACGTAATTCGATTAACAGCAAGTCAAGTAAGTCATTAATGAGAGAAGAGGCTGAGTCGATATTGAAATTTAAGCCAAGATTTCCGAGTGTTTTTCTTTATTCATTATTTTCTATTTTATTGGGCAATGCAAATACCGAAATGAAGACTTTTTAATTTAGTATGGGTGAGCCATGGATTAAAATCTTTTCCGCGTTGTGCAATCGCAGGTGACTTCTCCGGAGTGACATCGAGGAGGCTTCAGAGTCTGAAGGGACAGGATGGTTTTAAAGAAAGATTTCCCCAACAATAGGTTCAAAATATTGACAAACGGAGCTTTTATTGTCTCAAATGGGAGTTTGTGAGGGGTTTGTTAGAGTTCAATCCATGAACTCCGTTCATCTTGTCCTATAAAAAAACTCTAGTGAGCCATAGTTATTGCATCATCATTTGGTAGGCTCTTGTTATGAGATCTATCTGAACCTATTTTTAGCGGATATTTATATTTGAAAGAGGGTAATTGAATGTGCTGAACCCGATAAATCTGTTTCCATAGCCAATGCAGATTTTTGTTTTTTAGGTATAAATTATATAACAGAAAAGAAAATTTCATTTTCATCTCATTTTTAAATAGAATAAATATAGTTCCAATTTTAAATATAGATTTCCGAATTAGGTAAGTCCATATGCTTTAGTCGGCAAAACCAGGACTGATTCATTTCAATTATGGTAAGACTCTTCAGGATTAAAATTATCTCGTTTTATTCAACTTATAAATAATTTTAGCCCAAAATGAACTGTCCTGTGCGGTCAATAAACGAAACTAATTCACTGTTGAAATTCAAATAGGATAAATATTGGCAAGATTCAGTGAATTAATTTTTATTAGGAATATTGAAATACGTTAGGCATGTTTATTGTTCCAATTTTATTCATCGGTTTATTACATCACTTCCATTTAGGTTGACTGTTTACGCCTTTCAATATGCCGGAAACTCCTAACACAAATACGAAAGAATTTCACAATATTTATGACGATTTTACTGTAGTTGCACTCTACGGATCTAGTTTAAAAATCATAGAAACGGCGATTTTTTACTATAGCTCACTTAATTAAAGACTATCGTTAGTAATTACGATCATTTTTTCAAATAGTTCCAACCAAAAGAGCTACAACATTAAAATAAGCCATTTGGTAACGCCTTCAATATTGCAATGCAATAATAATTTTTCCCATAAAACTTAGTTCCCAATGTAATATTGCACATCATGAACCTTTTAATTCGTGAAACTCTTAAACCCGTTTTTGTTAAAACAATGTTATTCACGTTAAAGATGCATATGAGGTTTAATAAAATATCGATTGGAAAACGTGCTCCGTTTTTACTATGTTTAATGTGTTATCGAGTTGAACTGGTATCTAACGAGTTTTCCGATGCCCTTAGAGTAGTTTACGGTTTCCTATTGTCGAGAGCAATTTATAATGAGACATTAATGTTAAAATATTCTTTGCATTAAGAGCTGTTGATAAATAACTATATTTTATTTGTTAAGGATATGAACGTCGTAGATGGAAATAATGGACTTTCAGCATAATGACTGAACAAAGGTAAAAATGATTGTGCACTTTAAGGGAGTGAATACTATTATCAAACCTTAGATTTGAAATCGCTTTCTTTTTTATATTTCTGTCAGTCACATTATGAAGGGCTAGGTAACTGATGACTTCCTATATACATCATGATAAAATTCATCTGCAGCTGAAAATATTTGGCACATCAGGAAGGAAAATTAGTAAGATAATATAATTTGCGACATATTCATAGACCTCTGCATTTCAGTTTCACATTTATTTTAATTTTTAAATTCATTGATGCATTTTAATTTTTTGAACTATTAATAAACACCAGGTTGAAGAAATGCTGTTAGAGGTGGGTGTAATGAATGAGCAATTTTGCATAAAAATATTACAGGAATATTTTGAAGAAAGTAAATATTGTGATCAATTCTGTAATAAATGGATTAATAATATAAAACTAATTAATACAATCCATTTTTTCTAAATTTACTGCAGGGTTTTTAGTACTCGCTAACACGTTTAAAATGATAAACGTGTTTAAAATAAATAAAATAATTAATTTTTGAAAGAGTTCAGCTCAATAACGACTTATTTTCTTATTAATAAAAGTCATTCATACTTTATAAAGACTCTCAAGGTCAATTTCTTTTACTCTACACGAAGTCCACCAACATATTGAATAAGCAATACTTTACTATCGGGCGTCAAGGCTATGGGCGAGAAGAGTCAAAAGCCTGTTCCGAAATATATGAAATTTGTTCTCGGTGGTTCTGCTGGGTATTTCATGTTTCAATTCGCTTGTCATTGACCTCGTATTGCGTTTGTTTTTTTTGCCATTATTTTTGTTGTGATTATATACCTATTCAGGTGCTTATTCTTGTTTTATCCGTTAATTTTAATTGCTGCCTTTTATAAATCTTACAGAATGATGGCCACTTGTGTTGTCCAACCTTTGGATTTGGTGAAAACACGCATGCAAATCAGCGGTAAGTTTTGAAATGTTCTCTCTCTCTCTCTCATTATACTTGCGCACACGCACACACACACACACACACACATAAATAAGTAAATAAATAAATAAATATGTTTATTGCTCCTGATTATCCCCTTCGGTTGTTAATTAATTTAAAACATTTCATATGCCACTGATTGTTTCTTCTGAATGAAACGGGTCTAATTCGTACCTTCTTTGAATATTTTATTCATTTAGCCAAGAATTTCACGCCTTGTAATGTCTAAGGAAATGCAATTTTCTAAATTTTACTTAATTTTCCCTCTGCATGACTAAATTTCGCCTAATTTATTGCAACTTTCTGTAGCCGTTTTCATTAAATTAATGCTTGCTCAACTTTGTGAGTTAATTTTTCTACATTCATTTAAAATTATCTTTTTTGGTGGCGGTTTTGCTGGAATTATTAAGGCTAACTTAATCAGTGTGACATTGATTGTATTTACGCTTAAATTCTTATAGTAATTTACTCCTTGGTGAAGGTTGTAGAATTATGAGTTTACTATTCTTAAAGAAAAGTGTATTTTTAACTGCATTTAATGCTTAAGCCTCTTTAATTCACTGAAGGGGAATTAATTAGTTAATTAATTGAATTAAAGTCTTGCCTATTGATGCATTTTCTTGACGACAGGTGAGGGCGGAGCTGCAAGGGCCTACAACAACACATTCCACGCGATCAGCTCAATCGTGCGACAGGAGGGTGCTCAGAAGCTCTACACCGGGTCAGTTTATTACCTTCTTACGCACATTAGTCTGGCGACGTTTGTTCAAGTACTTTTTCGTGGACATCGCTTCCCTCTCTCCATCTTCTCATTATTATTATAGGTGTTACTGCCTCATTCATCCCCATCTTGACAAAGCTCTCTCGCCTTGCTCACCTCCTCCACCTCCTATGGTCATTCCATCATGCGAATCTGTGGGTTTCGGGTTGTCTGCTTGTGACGCTGCATGCTTGTCATCCTCTAGTCATTTACGGAGCATGGTCCTTTTTCTGTGTTTATTTTCACAAATTTTCTAACTTCCTTGCGGCGTGTGTTTGCACAAGTTTGTAATACCATTTGAGACTCGATGTGTGGGTGTGTCTGTGTGTGGGCCATCTGCCCACCTTGAAATCTTGAAGTCATTCGCGGTGACCTTCTGTGTCTAGACATCTATGTGCATGTATTTTATATAAATTGAATGTTGAAATCAATTGGTGATTGATTTTCACCGTTACTTTAGATCTTAACTCAATTATTATTTGATTTGATTTACCACCATTGCTCCCATCGTCTCATCTTATGATGTTTCTCTTTTTCGCTTAAAACGCAATTCTAAGGGCACTGTTTTCTGCTTAGGTTGTCTGCGGGACTATTGCGTCAGGCTACATATACCACGGCGCGTCTGGGCATCTACACGAGTTTATTTGAGTACGCGAGCAATCAGTCGAAGTCAGGTGCTCCACCTTCTTTCTTGGCCAAACTCGGGATTGGACTCACTGCTGGTGTCCTTGGCGCTTTCGTTGGAACCCCCACCGAGGTCTGCCTCATCCGCATGACAGCCGATGGCAGGTAAGTCTTTCACCACTCCGTCAACCCTAAGTAGACTTCGAAAGCTTAGGCATTTCACGCGCTCTATTGTATTTCTTCATTCATTACTTCTTGTAAATACAGGTGGAGACAATCGATAGATGAATGCTCTGAATATTTATACGCTCATCCTTTTGAGATCCCATTGTTAGTGCACGGGCATAGTTTTGTTACGAAGTAGCAACTTTCAACAAATCACGCTTGTGAAGTGATGATCAACCTGGAAGTAAATGTTTCAAAATCTAAACTAGATTCGTGCTATTGTGGGTTGCGGAAAGAAAACACAGAATAGGTTGAAAATTGTCATTCTTAAGTGAATAGCTTCATTCATTTGCGGAAAATTGCATATTTCGGGGTCTTATGTCTTTTTCCCACGTTTCAGGTTGCCCATTGCCGACCGACGGAACTACAAGAATGTCTTCAATGCACTCTACCGCATTTTCAACGAAGAAGGGCTCCTTGCTCTCTGGCGAGTATGCTTTCAACCCTCTCATCCCTCATCCACGTTTATTGCCTTTCACTAATTTGAAGCCTGTTTTATATCCTTTCAAGGCCATTTAGCTCCTCAAGTAAACTGAGATGAAGTTATTGTTTGATAGTTCTGATAGGGGACGTGATGGGATTTTCATGAAATATGCATTTGAAAAGAGGGCAACGTTGCTATGTTTCTTACTCTTGTGCTTTCTTCAAATTGTAACATCATAGTACTTTTCTAGAAGCTCCTTAAAAGTCGTAATGTTGGGTTTGTTACTTTGTTGAGAATTGACTTGAGATTCCATTGACAGGGCGCAGTGCCAACCATGGGCCGTGCAGCTGTGGTGAATGTGGCTCAATTGGTTTCCTACTCTCAATTCAAGCAGACCATTCTTGAAAACAGTGAGTTTGCCTTCCATTTCCTCTCTCGACTTGTCGCTATTTTGTCAAACTCCTCTTTTTGCCTCGCACAGAATTGATGCGGGATGGTTTCAATGTGCACCTGACGGCGAGTATGTGCTCGGCACTCATCACCACCATCGCCTCTCTGCCCGTAGACATCGCCAAGACGCGCATTCAAAACATGCGCACCATCAACGGACGACCTGAGTACTCCGGGATCTTTGTACGTTCCACCATACCCATACTACCTAAGTTCGCGGTTAGAGCAATGCAGTAGGGTTACAAGTCTTAGCAATTTTACTCTTCGATCTGCCTTCTTTCACTTCAATCATTCCTTTCAGCTATGCTTTCTTCAGAATTCCTGGGGTTGGTAGCCTCCGATCGTTATCTGAAAAGGGGTTGAATGTCTGTTTGGTACTTGCTTTGTTGAGAAGTTTGTCTAGTGTCCTCTGGACTTGTCAGAACGGAATAAACTATCCGAACAAAATCCAACAAGCATTTAAATACGTGTTGATAATTATTGTCTCTCAGACGATTTATTAATCATATTTAAGTATTTGCCTGTTCTTTGGAACTGTTCGATAAGCACAATTGTACGAGCATTTTAAACCGACTTTGAGCTCTCAGTTGTGGCCATAGTGAAATAACTATTTTAATACCCTTAAATGCTCAGTTACTCTTTACGTTCGTGTAGGATGTGTTGGGTTCGACTGTGAAGTCGGAGGGAGTGTTGGCTTTGTGGAAGGGTTTCACGCCCTACCTCTTCCGTATTGGACCTCACACGGTGCTGACGTTCGTCATTCTCGAACAACTCAATGCTTTCTACAACGTCTACATTCTCGGCAACAAACACTGTGGAGTAAAAAGCGGTCTCTAGTGGCCTTGCCTCCTGTTTCCCTTCTTACTACTACCACCACCACCACCATGTCGACTACTACTTCTACTACTGAGAGCTGTATCCATGAAATAAACCAATTTGAACAATCTACCTAAGTATCTTCTTAAGGCTCTAGCGAGTGTGGTAAATATTGAGTCGGTTCGCAAAAAATGGGGCGCTGTAGATTAAGAAAGTTATTGGCATTGAGCGGAGCACACAATATAATTATAGTACCTCTGGTATTCTTACCTATCTCCCCAGCAGAATAAGCTGCATGAATTTGCAACTCTGTTAATTTCGTGTATCAAATGATTCTGAAACCCAGGATCATATTTTGAAAACACGTCTGAGAAGGGGCTTGTCACTAAATCGAGTTTGATTGGCGCTCTCTGAACTTCATTATGTGTATCCTCATATGACCCGATTGCATTCATTTGTGAACAATTCCCAACTCGAGTTGCTCTTCCAACGCCAGAAATTGCACAAATTTGTGTATCGACATGTTCGCCCTCAACAGCGGTGTTAGGCTCCACTTTCTTTTGCGCAAGGAATGCAAGCATTCTTGAGTCACACGAACCTTGGCAAAATGCAGCTGATCTCTCGGAGGCGAGAATATCACTCATTTGGAAAGTCTCCAATTTTTGGTTAGGTTCTCTCATTTATTGGAACCAAATCGGTTTGGGTTCACATTTTGCTCTTTCGTCAAGGAGGAAATAGATTTCTGAAAAATTGGTAAACATCATCTTTCAATAACTTGATGCACATTTTCCTTCTTTGCGAGAGAGAGAGCAATAAGGAGGCTGCCTCCTGTTTTCTGTCCAATTCGAATTGGTAGGAAACGGCGTGTGCCACCTCAACAACAGTGACTAGTGATTTGAGCGAGTCTGGACAACTTTGTGATGTGATCACATTTTATTTTTCTTAAATTCCAGGTAAACCACCGATGGCAAGCAGGCACATTTTTAGAGTTAAGTTTTCGTTTCTCATAATGGTTTTAGTAGTGCAAATACTAATGTCTAATTAACATCGGTTTTCAGACCTTGATCTGATAATATCTAATGGTTGCGGAGATAGCAAAGAGTTTAGAAGATGCGAATTAAGGATATTTAAAATGACATTAAATGTTTCATGAACCTAAATGCATGTAAACCAGTAATTAGTTATTTGTCAAAATATCGGGAAGAATAAGGTGAAAAGAAAACCGAGAAGCCACATTTTACATTCTCAAGCAACAAGTGCCCCAAACGGCGCGAGAAACAGCAAAAATCAAATTACGGCCTTTGGAGAAAGGGAGAAAGCGATTTGAAAGGAAGCGGCTCTGAGGGTCATGGTTCTTCCCTGCTGTAGAAAACAAAGCAGGGCCGTTGGGAACCCGCGAATCGATAAATAGAGGCTCATTGCCTCCTTGCAATATAACCATGCAAAATGGAGTACCGCAGTCAGTTCACTCAATAAGCAATATTTTTCGCGTGTGGCTTGTGACCGAAATATGAAAAGCTTTTACCCAATGAAAAAGCATCGTTTTATAGATACCGCCTTATGTGAATCCATAATGAAATGCTTGCAAACTTGTCCTCTGCGAAATTTTCTACTTGGTGCAATGGCAAGCGAGTGTTAGGTATTTTGAGTGCTGAGGTTCTTTCCTACACATTTCTGCTAAGTTTATAGAAGATTTAAATAAGCATATGTATTTAGACAAGCTACACATATTCGCCTTAGTTTAAATGCCACATCGAAATATACTCGAGTAGACGACACACTAAGCCCTAACTGACAGCCTGCAACCAATCAACGATGAGCTGGACTCGGTCGCCCACACCTATGGCTACTTGATCGGTTCGTTGTAGGTGATGTGGACATGAGAAATTCATGTATGACTCAGAATTGCTTTGATTCGACCGATTGGAAGGCATTTGACATGCATGCCTCTTTATTCGTAACAAACAATTTTATGCCCAATTCTAGTCAATTCTCAATTTCATTGAGGTCCTAATGTAGCTTAAAGAAGCATAAATTGCTTATCTGTTGGAAAGACTTATCTGTTTCCGCTTCTTCAATATAAAAAGTCCACATTTCAAGGAATATTTGAGCTTCCATAATCTTTGTTCCAGCTTCTAAAAGGCATGTTGACGAGCGAAATGCACTTGCATATTGCGGGGGAGAGGATATAAATGCTGGCTAAGGAAGTCGAAATGCCCGTTGAAAGTCGGGCGGAAGCTGATGGAAAGTAAATTTATGTTGAAGTTGTTTATGTGAGCAGACGACGACAAATTTATCATGCATGATTGTGCTGAAATGGTTTTGTGTGTTAAGTGGAGAATCAAAGCCATAATGTATTTGCAATCGGAAATCATTAGGCCATCGAATGTTAATTTCTTGTTATTCCCCTCGCAACACTGTGATACCGGGTAGCAGGGTTCAAGTGATTTCGCAGACGTTCTCTTCCCAGACGTCTCTTATAGCAACCATTAGCCTAGACAGAAATTTTGATTTTGTGGAGCGTTCGCTATTTGACGAAAGTGAGTTTATTCCACTTTGTTCACAGCCTGCATTGCATTGTGCGACATTGCGGTGAGCGAGAGAGAAGGCCTCTGCATTGAAATTCGATGCCCTGACGCCAACCTCCTTCTCCCCGATCGCCTGCTTCACAACCCTCTCGAGCTGCCTAAGCTGCGCCGCACGTTGCATGAGAAGCGTTCGGTTTTCCCAACTTCGGTAATTGCGAAGTAAATAAAAGTGGAGCCTTCGTATACCTTTTTGATCATGCAGACTTGGCCGTATTTTGAGCGGCAGATTTCTCTTACTAATGTTATGGCTATCACTTTAACGCACTTTTATCTTTGTCAAATTATTAAAATTTGTGCTAATCAATTAGGTAAGGTAATATACTATTCTTAGACATCTTAGGACCTGATAACTATCATTCCGTCTGATCGTTTCACATCCCCTAAGTTACTCATTAACTTGCACCCCCATCCACTTAGTCACATCTCGTTAGAGCCAAGTGAGAGTTGGATGAGAGGTGAGAGATGGGGGGGGGGGGTGGAGGGATTGTATAATACAACCCTGCTACTGTGGCTTCTTCGGTGCTAATGGCTTGAGACACCAAAATCTTGCCCTCCCTTCTCAATGGGCGAAATGCCATCACAAGAACAGGAGGAGAAGGTTCAAAAATCAAGTTTCGTAATTTGCTCACCGGGAGCCCCGAATACAAATACGCAAAAGACGTTGTCGATTGATCAATTTCCCGATTGTGGTAAACGGCCTTGACATTTTTAATTTACTTTTATTTCCTCAAATTGTTAAGAAGGCGAAATAGCCCTGCACGATGCCCTAGAGCTTGAATATGCACATATTAACATGGGGATGAAGGGGTGGGGGGGAGGCTTGCAGAACAACGTAAAGTGCGATCACACAAGTGCACTCACTTCAGAATAGTCACAGAGGTAGCTTTTAAAGGTCAAAATTTAAAGTGTGACTATCATTCAATAGGTCCTTGAGACGACCTTAATGCTGTGTGATAAATGGATTTTAAAAACAATGCAATTTTGATGTTGTTCTCTAACCCTACTTTACCTTTTCATTGTCAGGTAACAGAAATAACGTTGTAAATATTACCACAACATGCTAACTTTTAACGAAAGTTGTCTTCACTTAAAATCCCTTTCTAACATTCTGAAATCTGTAGTGAGGGGGCGAATTCTAGTTCACTGTCACAGCCTCTTATCTCAATCGATTGAAAGATCTTCTTTTTCTCATTTTAAATTTGTCTAATATCCATCAATTCCATAAATTTCAGATTAGAGATTGAATCGCGTTTACATATTTGACGATAATTACCGAATTTTTACAAATGACATGTGAACATCCTGGACTACTTTTACCGTTTTCCTTACAACGCCAATTCTCGTGACCTGCTTGCATGAATTCGAATGGCTTCGCTTGAACGAAAATTAATTTAACTCGTAGGCCGTGGGCCCATTAGTAGTTTTAAACCCGCTTCCTTTGGAGTAATAAATCGCATCTGGCCGAACCACAGGTGACACCCGCAATTAAATTCGTTGTGTTCTCTGGTAATATTTTACACCTTGTACAGCGATCACGTTCTGGAGAATGTGAATAAATATTTGGCTAACGACAAAACTTAGTTTTGCGATTTCATTTGATTTTAATGTTTAAAATACTGAAATTGTCTTCAGTTTTGAATGTCAATCTTGAATTTCAGAGTTAAAGTTGCTACAATGAATTGATACATGATTAGGACTCTATTTGAGTTTGGTAATCGTCATGGCGTGGTCTGCTGGTTTGGAATCACTCCCACATCTACACGATGCCCGGGAAACAGACGTGTTGCCTGGAAAACATTTTTTGGGTTGTGTGTGAGAGCATTTGTCGAGCGTCTTCTGTACTCGTGAACTCATTTGCTCCCTGGTGTGATTAATTATCGTTGCTTTAAATGGGCTCAAAGTGGATCGAGCTTTGAACATACATGGCCATGAATAGCCAAATCCAAGGAATTATGGGGAGCCAAAAAAATCTATTCAATCACTTGTTGAGAGAGATCGAGGTGATTTAGACGGATGGGTTGGGGCAACGTCAACTATTCAGCCCCATCGCTATTCTTTTACTTAACTGAAACGGTGGCAATCCTTTTCCTTTAACTATCTTCTTCTGCTTTCGTTTGAATAATATTTCGAAAATTTCAACCTAAGTATTTAGCTTTCCTTAATATAAATCCATTTCTCGTCAATATTTGTTTCATTAATTTTATTAATGTATTAATAAATTTGCCTCGTAAACAAGATAAGTCGATTCATTTAAATTTAATTCCAAGACTGTGAGTTAGTGGGCTTTTAAGCAGGATTGAGATAGATATTTTGTAAATTGCAAGACGCAATTTATTGTCTAAAAACCGCGCGTAGAGTCGAATCGGAACGCCTTTCGCGATTCGGTAAAATCTTGCAATTTTTGCTAAAGTGAGGTATCTAACTTGAAGGAATTTAGTTTATCGGCATTCGACTTAGAAGGAGAAAGATATGAAGGCAAATCTTTCCTTCCATTCAAAACGCCTTTCAGGAGTAAAAAATTCTGTTTATGTTCAGCTACCGAGATTTCTTTTGATTAGGGTTATTGAGATTACTGTAATGACAGTTAAGACTGTCATCAAATCTGCAAACGACAGCATCTCAAAGATGTCAGATATTCCATCTTCTGGCACATAACCAGCAAAATTGAGCCCTTATTTTCGGATGCACAAATATTTTATGTTCCGGGTTAGTGGTGAATTATAAGAGCGGATAACATTTGTGCTGTTGTCTGCACCTACAACGCAATAATCATCATATTCTCAGATTTACAAGGAGGATTTGGAATTATCAGAAAGGACGCCAGTATTCTCCAACTCTGTTTATTAAATCCAGTTCAGATGAAATCTAAAGCATGCAGCTAAAGCGGGTGTGACAGAGAGGATAAGTGTGTTTTGTCAGTTTATTTCCGAGTGAGACGTTTCTTAGGTCCCCTGCTCCTGACTACATTTTAACGACAATCTGATAAAAATTAATCTTGAGAATTGGCAAATAGCGTCCACCTGCAATCTATTATGATGCAAAGATGAATCGGCTTTTAAGGTTTGGCTCCTTTAAAGTGTAATGATATCCATCCTTGTATTTAGCTCGTCTGACTTTTGAGAGACCAGGAATTTTTGTCAGTCTTTAAATGGCAGTGAATTTGATTGCTAAAATTTGCTGCTGCTAAGTTTGATACTGTATTTGCAGTTGAGATGCTTCTGTGAGATTTGTTACCAAATTTTTATAAGTTCACGTTTGCCGGGCTTCTCTCTTGTGAGCGGAAGGTGCTAACTCATTCAATTTGTAGAATTGCAATCACCAAGGATGAAGAGTTCTTGGTAATTTGCTGGAGAACTGCTTTGCATCATATTCCGTTTTGGGGATGGCTGTTGAGTAAGACGAATCATCGTTGCCATTTTGATGAGGATCGAGTTATCCCTCACCTCCTTCTTGTTCCTCTGGCTCTTCAGAACCTCCTTTCAGTTGGTTATTGAGGAGTCACTTGCTGTCTCCCAATTCTGACCCCTCCGAATGCTCCAAGATAGCAAATTGGAAATTGTGCTTTCTAACTGGTTTTTTTTGGCAAGAGCGGTTCAATATCTCGAGAAAAAGTTAAAACTTTTCAGTAAAGACCTAAGTTAAGAAATATGTTTTGCGTCTAGTTATTAATAAATAAGAGGAATGTGGAATGGTTTATTCTTTTACGTCAGGCAAAATGGTTTTAATCTGGTGTTAGGGTAATAGAAATAATACTTAGTTATGTAAAGTTGTTTGAATGAATCACTCAACGGGTCTAGTGCCTCCTCTTCCCTCAGGCAGAAAACCCCCTCCAAGGAAACCGAAAGTAATTTTTGTTTACTTTAAGGACCTGTCGTCGATCACACCCAGTGAATATTTGGGTGGAGTTAACTCGAGTGCTCCCTGGAATTAAATCTTTTTTATTTTTTTCTCATTGGTCTTCAGCCTACTTGG
>UZAE01012592.1:2943-29811 GCA_900617975.1 Rodentolepis nana | reverse complement strand
TGCCATGACCCCACTGCATGCCATATTCGACTACTTCCACAGTTCTCACCTCACCTTTTTCCCCCTTATCTTCCTTCGCCTTTGAAACACTCTTCTATTCCCCCCCCCCTCCGTCCTCTTGAATTTTTTCACTTTGATGTTCCTTCAATCTGTGAAACCTGAAATCAACTAAAGGGCTAATGATACCAATCAAAACGCCTGCCATTTGATATAATATTTATTGCTTTGTTTCGACATAATAAATGTTTGCAACTTTGCTATAGTTTGAAAACTTAAGCTTCATTTATGGTTCTCCACAGAAATCAACTCGAATGAATAAAGTTCAGTGCATTACTAGGATTGTTTCAAAAATAGACCTGCCGATTTCGATTCGAGTGGGGTAACAAATGGTCTGCTACTCTCACTATTGAACCATCAGCCAGTTGAAAGATTCCTTAAGAGTAGTAAACATGTCAATTTATCTCAGATTCTTTACCAAATAACCTGCTTTATCACAATGTGAAAATGTTCTACTAACAAAGTAAACATTTCATATGGATTTATGTAATACACATCACATTGCACTGTGCCAACAAGATGTGGATAGAAGTATTTTCAATTTTGAATGTTGTTCTAGGATTGAAGGTTAATTTGGCTGATGAGAGATAGATAGGGAAATTTGGGGGAATATCCCTTTCTAATAACAACCCATAAACCCTTTGCTAGTAAAATTTCACCCTCGTATATTAAACTTGCAAGCAGATTTCGAAATAATCAAAATGCTATTCTCTTGTTTATTTATCAATGATGCTTTATTTAATTTAAATTAAACTAATCACAATTATGTCAAGAAAATGGGTTTTAATTAAGGTGGCTTCCAATTATTATAGCCATCATGATGAGACCTCCCGAGAATGAGATCCATGTTGTTGAAGAATTCTCACTTGCAGGTCCAGCAGGGCATAAGTTGTCGACGCACGAAGTTGGACACGAGCCACACCAATTGCCATTTGTGTAGGGTTGTGCATTATGTCCAGCTGGACTAAAATTTAATTAGGTTTCAAATAAGAATTAGGTTCTGCATTGTAGGTTAAGTACAACAAGCTGTTCTCACCCTTCATCATACACACAGAGCATTGCGACATACTTCCCATTAGCACTTGTGCAGGTTTTATATGCACATCCCTAATGGCTAATGATAGCTATCAAAACGCCTGCCATTTGAAATAAATAAGTAAATATGCACATCCTACGTTCCTTGCAGCCGCCCAAACAACCTAATACGGAAAATATTTTACCTCATTTCATACATTTCATAATTCTACCTGTTTGTATTGATTGCAGGCAATTTTATCTCCGATGCTATTTCCAAGGCATTTATTTCCCTCATGATCGTAAGCTGCTTATTGTCCGTTCCAATTATATATCGTATTATTCTACGATACCTCGGTTGCAACCGCGAAATTTACACGCATGTCCAAGTAATTTTCTTCATTAGCATCACATTTAATGAAAGTGTGAGCATTTGCTTACAAAACCACGTCTTAGTTCTGGAATAAAATTAACAGTAGTAGTGCGCATTCAACACAATTCTAAATTGCCAGTTTGATGCACTTGAAGTTACCATTTGCGACATATCTGGTGCTGGTGGCTTAACTTTGGAACGAATTTCATTGTGGGAAGCTACAATCTGTGTGCGATCTTCAGCACTCAGTTGACCCGAACATGGCCATGCGATTAAAGCAGCAATTACGCATATTTGTATCATTTTCGCCATCTAAAAATGAATACAATAGGCTTCTATATTTATTTCTATGCATAAACAGAAGAAATATATCGACTTGGAATTGAAATTATTTTTCAATTTCTATTTTAAAAGCTCTTGAAAATTCGCAGCATTTAAATATATTTTTTGTTAGCCAATCGTGAAAGCTCTAATATATCAGATAAATGCAGACCTTCCACCAATTGAATACTCATGTTGCATGTTAACTACGAACCAATTAGGAGTAAAATATTAGCAATATGGTGTCAAGGAATGTTGTTGGAAATTCCGTCACGCTTCCATTGCATAACCACTTGACATTTACTCTCACTTTGGAGGTTGTGAATGGGAAATGTACAAAACGTTGCCCCATTAACTTACTTAGACAATTCATTGCTCAATAAATTGAACTTACAGTTAAAACTTAGAACGATTTTAATTCCTTATTTTGAAGAAGAGATATTATTAACATCGATGTAAATAAATTTGAAGTGCCTACGATATTAGGAGCAATAAGATTTCAATTTTAATTTCTTTTATTAAAATTGATAAAGTTAGCTCCAATTGTTGCATTAAATACGAATTATGATGTCTTAAATTCAGAACAAACCTTTTGATTGTTAACGGTACTTGGTTAATGTGGGAATGAGCTAACGATGTTGTTGAAAAAGCAAATGCCAGTGTCCACCTGGATTTTCTTATTCAATTTTATGACATTCATTCAAAAAACATAAATTTTGATGATCTTTTAAGTCGGCATTACTTGCATTTTGAAGCCATTAACTTGAGACATTTGAACTCGTTTTTGATTCCTTTACAACCATTTACTCTAATGTGCTTTACCAATACGAATTTTCCATTTTCAGTTTGTAAATTAAGAACAAACTAAATAGAATTCAAATCAAAATGGCTTGTGATAATTTTTAAACCCTTACGAATATCACAACTTGTTACTTTTGCTAGCTAACTCCAGTTTGTAGGCAATTTAGTTAAGTGAATTGTAAAATTTTGTTTGAGAAGAAGTTTACTTAAAGTGTTTAATTAGATTTGAGAGCCCTTCCAAAACGGAAACCATATTCATCACCAATTAATTACACGTGTATATTTCGATTTCTTTGACTTTGCTTACAAATTGTTGATGTTAGATAAGTAAGACAGTAAACTTTTTGCCACCATCAATTCAAAATTGAAATCGTATTAAGTTTCGCCTATCGGAAGCCTATACTTATCACATTAAATAGTCATTTTGTATATTATTCATTGCCAGTTATTTCGTCATTTAAATTTCGGATATTCCAACTTTAATTCCAAACAAGATAACACACTCCACTTATTGCTATCCTAAAATCATATTGGAAATAATATTACATGACATTTGCCGGTGGGCTTTCTTTTGACCAATCACTATTGTCAGAATGATCCAATGAATTATTATTAAATATCCAACAAAACAATGCCAGTAAGATGCCCATATCGAATTGCAGGTACATTTTGAATGATGCAATAATGAGTGAATTTCCAACAAAATATAAATTGTGCCTTTGACTTTATTATATCTAAGGCACATTATACAAATGCATTTTTGAAGAAGTTTGATTGAGAATATGCCATCTTTGTTAATTCTATTCCCACATTTTGGCATGAAGTAATACATATAGAAGATGCTGCGATGCCTTTAATCTGCCATGATCAACAACTTTTTATGTCAATTTCAGTGATTCAGGAAACGAATGTTCAAGTTGACTGTTTATTTCATTACCATTTCGAAAATAATGTTTTTCCTTATCGAGAAGGCGAATACAGACTTATAATTAATAGCAAAAAATCTTTTTACGTGAGAGAGCGATTGTCTAAGTATACCAGATAACTAAAAATGCATTTTTACTAGTTTCCATTTTCAAAGGGAAATTTTCCTTTATACTTAATGCTACTATGAATTCGGAGTGGAAATAATATTTATTTTGCATTTGTTATTTCCTATCTTTTCGTGTTTGTGGTGCGAATTCGTTTTAAAATCAGACTCTTCTAAGAAAAACATTGTAATCAATTTAATAATGCAAACGGATTTCATTATCAAATGCCGCATTTTGACTTATTACCTGCCCGTTTTATTTCAAGTGAAATAGCATTTCATTTAGGATATTATCATTATATTTCGTGATTCCTATGAAATCTGTCCAACAATAAAATTTGTAGCGGATTGCTACGCTAGTAAAGCCTGACTGACTCAGAAATCTCAATGGGAGATCCTCCTACATCTAGCTAGACTCCCAGAACCAGCTAAACACCTTAGTAAAGCCTGACTGACTCAGAAATCTCGATGGCAAATTCTCCAACCTCTAGCTAGACTCCCAGAACCAGCTAAGCCATAGCCCAGCTCTAGAGGAAACACCGTGTAGCAAGGAGCACGTTTATTCAGGACGTATATTGCGAATCAAATGTACGCNATCATTATATTTCGTGATTCCTATGAAATCTGTCCAACAATAAAATTTGTAGCGGATTGCTACGCTAGTAAAGCCTGACTGACTCAGAAATCTCTATGGCAGATTTTCCAACATCTAGCTAGACTCCCAGAACCAGCTAAGCTATAGCCCATCTATGAAAGGAAACAGACGTGTAGCACGGAGCACGTTTATTCAGGACGTATATTGCGGATAACGTGTGTACACGCAGGGAGCTATTCATAATCAGGATGGGGATTAGGCTAAACAGAGGTTAATGATTGGTCACTGTTTGTACGGTCGCACCTCCCAGGTCGCACCTCCCAATCCTGGCGTGCAGGCATGCGATGACGTGTCCCACCAATTGCAGAAATATGCCACGCATTTTGGTTCATATTTAGCGATGAAATGGAAGTGTTGTAAAATATGTATGGAACTGGCTAAAAGTATCAATTCCATTGCTCATCAAATGAATTAAACTTGAAAATGAAATTCTCGCATCTTATACTCCATTCACGTAATATAGATGCTATTTATGAAATCTGTTCAAACATACGATTTCACATATTTGCGAGGTATTTTCGTATATATTTTGCAAATAAGTGGGACTTTTATAAATCTTTTCGACTCAAATTGGGAGAGGCTTGAAATATCAATTTTGTACAAGCTTATAGATTACTAAAGAGCACAATAAAGTACGCCATTGAAGTCGTATTGACAAAGGAGTGGTCAGTTTAGGACTAAATTGAAATTCAATGATTATGCCAAAAAATAAGAGATGTCATTCGATATTGCGTTCAATTCACGTTTTTTCATATAAATTATTTAATTAAGACATTTAACTTAATTTTTGCTTGCGTTTGTAGGCAATCCATTTAATTTGTCATAAATAAGGCTATTGATCAGTGTAATATGGCGGACCATTTCAAATGAATGCCTAACTGATATTTTCTGGAAGCTATTTCAAAATCCACCCTCTCACATCTATATTCAACACTTAATAGTCATGTTAATACAATTTCGACTATTACTCAATACTGAAAAATGCAGTTAAATTAATATTACAATGAATGCAAAGTGAATACAATCTTACCTGTCACATGCTAGAGACCTCGTTCAATTGTCAGCATGATCTAATGAACTTTATGTAGGTTCATTGGACTTAAAATAAACTATTGGATACATTGCAACAATTAATGCATACAGACTTCTATTTCACCAAAGCAGTTATACCTTTGGCATTAATCCATCAGTAATCAATTTCTTTCAAAGTGCTCGTGGACTTAACACGTATAATAATTGGCTATTACATATTTGATTAAAGTTGATTGAGAAGATGAGATCATTGCAATTTCTGAACAAATGTTTTGGACGCATAGAATTAGGTGATGAATAGATTACTGGATACCTTTCATTAAATAGGTATTTTCTTGATTATTTAGTTTATGCCATGGCCAAAAATTGCCCATCTAAAGTTTACTTCCAAATACAAATTTAAGTTAATTAAATTTATTGCTAATTACCAAATATGTAATTCGGCAGTAGGTAGTATTTTAAATGAAGCTACATTTAGAAAATTTGGTCACAAAAGATAGAAAACAATTAGCAGCACAGAAAGCAATGAGAGAAGAACTTACAGATCATCAGCAGAGCTGAAATCCAAAGCCTGTTTTTTGGCCAAATTAGGTTGTAAGCGTTGTTGATGCTCAAAATGCGAATCAAATTAACGTGCTATGTTCTAACGATGCAACTGCTTGAAATACCGTATTTAATTGCGAGTGCTTTCCACAACCAGTTCTTGGTCATCTCATTTTCATGCTCAATTTTGATAAATAGGTTGCAATGCTGATTTCACATCGAACTTGCTTCAGAATCACGAGAAATTCTGACTTTTGATTCATTTTGTATCCAGTAACTATTTCTTGCTACTGCCACTGGTACAGCACTTAGTTTGCGTGACCATCGGACGAATGGCTGATAGTTTTCATTGGAGAGTGGTGATGCACGGTACTACATGAAGTGGGTTACGATGATCGAACTTACTTAATCACTTAAACCGATCCCAATACTATGACACTGTAACACCATAAAGTACGCATACGAGATTACTGAATATACCCTTGGGGGATTCTGACGAGCCGTGATGAAATCAGTGGAATTCCTGGAATGTAGCTCAAAAACAAGCATTTGATAAGAACACAATAAAGAGAAAGCATACTCTTTAAGAATGACATTGGTTTTATCAACATTGTATCTATTGAATCATTTGAAATGCCAAATCGCTATTTACGGATGTATATCAAACAATATGTACTCAAAACGTACCTTCAAAAGAGGCAAAAATAAAAACTGCACCCTCTAAACATCAAATTAATTTTATAAATGAAATTTTATGTTCAAGTCGTTAATTCTTGGATGATCGAACTGTGTTCTTAAAAGATTTGACACAAGCAATACAGTCACGAAGCGTTTCAAAATTAATTCAGCCCGAACTGCGTAATCATATGTATTGTATGACACAGAATTAAAAAATCAACGAGAATTAGCTTGGAACAACGAGTATGTCGTTAAGCGAAACTAAAAATTGTTTTCCCAGAAATATGCAAATTAATTCGCATAAGAAACAATCCTTCTACGAACAGAATTGATATTAATTCGCTTTTAAAATATATATATATATTTAATGTTGACTATGGGAATAACTTCGCATAGACTCAAAGAGTGTGTTGCAACTGAATACCACGTGAAGTTTTGATTGATTACGGTTATTGAAACGGAAAAATAGCAAATATATGTTCACGTGGTTGATTTTTGAATGGGCTAACGATGTTTTTCTAAGAGCCCATACCAGCTTCCACTTTTAACCAATTCACACCAATATTTAATACACATCAATACAACTACAACTCTTTCACCACCTCAACCAACTTTGACCATAAATAAAGTATTTGACGAAAATTCAGTAGCAATTGTGCTCTTTGCTTGATATTGTTAATAAAAGGTTCAACTCAGTGTGAGCATTCTTTGCAAATTTCGGTCTTTAACAATTTTTAATTTCACAATGATGCCTTTGATATGTTTGTATTTTCCACCTCTAAATATACATATTGATTGAGCTAAGGGATCGGATATAATATTCAAACTTGCCCTTTCTTTCAACCCTTTAATAGCCCCTTTATTAGTAAAAGGATAATGCAAATTGTTCTAAGATCATAATGAAATGTGCTCACTGTTGAAGGTGTGAAACATTGAATTGGATCGTCTACTCTTCTCAAAGCAAATATGTGCAGAAATTATGGCGTTTGATCTACTGCCATTGTTAGAAACAAATCTTCAATTTCACTTACATATTCCTACATAATATTACTCTTTTCTGCTATCCCTCATTGTATATTTGCTTCTATTATTTCAAAACGCCTCTTCATAAAGCGTTCTCTTAATTTTGCAATACATTTATTTTATTCAACGAAAATCATAATGCGTTTTTTTTATTTTCGTTCCTTCAAGCCAGTTTGAAAGATCAATAAGTATTGATTAACTCTACGCCAGCAATTTGAAAAACAATCTGCTAAGCTCTAGATCAAAATACGCTGAAAACTTGCATTCATTTTTGTAGATTAAGAAGGTGTTAGTGTACTTATTTCAGATTTATATTACTGCGTAACTAACACTAAAAAACGTTTAACCCGAGGATTCCGGAGTTCAAACTAAATCTCCTCATTTATGTGTTCATATTTCAAATTCAACATATATAATTTAACATTTTTTCGATTTTTCCAACCAAAACTTTGAAAATATAAACAAGCAAGTAGGTTTTGTGAATATCTTTGCTGTCAATTATTGACTAATTGTCAAACCAATTTGACAAAACAACTTCTTTTTCAGAAAGTAAATTTGACAGAATATGTATTCTAAGGCTAATCAAACTGAAAAGCACATCAATAATAGTTACACATCAGCGATAAAAGTAGCCGTCTTCAAACAAAAACCTTACTGAGAATAAATACTTTGAATTTATCTGAATTGAGTACATTTTATAAGTGAACCTCGTCTTTAAAATTTACTGATAGATGAAAATATTTATTTGTTTATATCAAATGACAGGCGTTTTGGTGGTTATCATTAGGCCTTTAGTTGACTTCGGGCTTCACAGATAGGAAGGAACATCAAAGTGAAAAAGGTCGAGATGGGGGGAGGGGACAGAAGAGTGTTTCAAAGAGACAAGCACAAAGGTATAAAAAAGGTGAGGTGGGTACTGTGGAAGTAGTCGAATATGACATACAGTGGGATCACTGTAGTTTGAAGTCAAAAGTCAACTGCCGGTTAATAGACTTTTTGCCGTATGAATATACGTTGCCCAGGGTGCACCACGTGGAGGTAAGTCTATCGCACACCCCGAGAGCCGAAAATATGAGTAAGCAATTCTGATAACTATGCAATGGTAGTTATTAATGCGATATTTGCCAAGAGTCAAGGTATTTCGGCCTAGTAAGACATTGAAATGAATTTGTTCCAATGTCTACTATATCTTGTTGCCAAAAAGTTTTCAACTCATTTCTTTTCATTCAAACTCATTTTTCCTTGTTAGGCTATGAATAACGGTTGACGGGTGTAAAAGAGGCAGACAGTCACAAAGGCATAGAAAAGGTAAGATGAGTACTGCGGAAGGGGTCGAATATGACAAACAGTCGGGTCATATTAGTTTGAAGTTAGAAGTCAACTGCTAGATAACAGACTTTTTTGCCGTATGAGAATACGTTCCCCAGGGTACACCACGCAGAGGTTAGTCTATTGCGCTCCCCTACTCGCGATATAAGTTGACTGCAATGCTTTGAATTTCTATTGTTAAAATGATTTGGGTGAAGGATTTGTAGGCCGAACTATGAAGAGGGAAATTTAGCTGTTTAGTAACATGTCAGCCGTTTTAGATTTTGGCTTGGTCGAAATGAAGAGCATATTTTAATTTATGTATGTTTTGCAATGGGGGTGTGCGATAGACTTACCTCCACGTGGTGCACCCTGGGCAACGTATTTTCATACGGCAAAAAGTCTAGTAACTGGCAGTTGACTTCTGACTTCAAACTACCCTCACCCCATTGCATGGTATATTCGAATACTTCACAGTACTCACCTCACCTTTTTCCACTTTTGTGTCTGTCTCTTTTACATCTTTGAAACTCTCTTCTGTCCCCCCTCTCCCTCTCGTCTTGTTTCACTTTGATGTTCCTCCTCTTCTGTGAAGCCTGAAGTCAAATAAAGGACTAATGATAACTTTCACAACGCCTGCCATTTCATATAAATAAATAAATAAATATTTTGCAATGCCACTTTATCAAATTCCTTTGTTCCTCTTTTATTCTGTACACGCTTATTTCCTTCTGCTTTGTCGCGTTTTGGTAAACTTTAGGAAATCGGTTTGTTTTTTTGTTGAAAATTCAGTTTACTAGTCATAACTGAATCGCATCTTATCCCACTACGATTCTATTGTTTACCCAGAAAGAAGTTAATTGGAAAGTACATTTCATCTCACATCTTATTGATGGATTTTTATTTAAATTATGGAATGATGCGGCGATTGTGCTTCTTTTCAATAAAAATGATATTAATATTGAATTAGATATAGTAATATAATAATATTTTCATAATAAATAAAAAAACAGGAAATTTTCTGGTATCATTTAACCTTGAAAAGCACAAACTGGCGTTTGATTTGAATGATTTTTGTTTCTGACATGGTCTTTACTGCGATTTGACTATTTATTCTCCTCTTGGTCAATCCTACTGCTTTTGCGTTTATTCTTTTGTCATTATTTCTTACTATGTTCACTTAACTAGGAATATGTCACTTTTGACTAAACTCTTGCTCGTGTGCGGAGCTCACAGTTTTTTGCATGATTTGTTACCACACCGCACACTTTATCTACCATTTCTCTGTATTATATGGTAGACGGAGGTATAATTCCACGTTTTGACGGTCTCGTTAAAAACTCGAATGTGAACCATACTCAAATATGACGATTGAATCGAGTAAAGCAAAAAAGGTGGTGCACAATAGACTTACTTCCATGTGGTGTGCCTTGGGCGACGTATATTCATACGGCAAAAATTCTATTAACTGGCAGTTGACTTCTTACTTCAAACCGCCATGACCCCACTAAATGTCACATTCGCCCCCTTCCACAGTACTCATCTAACCTTTTCTTTGCGTTTGTGCCTTTCTGTCTCTTTAACATCCGTGAATCGCTCTGCTGTTCCCCTGTCAAATTTTTCTCACTTTATTGTTCCTCCAATCTGTAAAGTTCGAAGTCACCTAAAGGGCTAATGATAACTATCATAACGCCTGCTATTTGAAATAAATTAACTCAATTTTTAAAAGTTTTACCGGCGTTCACATGTTGTGAGCATGATCAAATTGCAATTTTCAGATATTCAAACCTGATATATATATATATATATGTGTGTGTGTGTGTGTGCATTTTGCTAGATGGCATCCAAAACACTAATAAAACGTATTTATGGCACAACAAACTTCTAAGTGCTAATTCAAATCAATAAATTTCTCCAGCTTTCTTTATAGCACTTCATACTCATGCATCCTAATATGTTTGTGTTCAAATGATAAATCAGTGGTCCTATAATTCCAGGTTCAAAGACTCGAATTAATTTTGCTTGCCTTATTTTTAAGAAGCAACAAATATTCATTATCCACTTGAAACAGATGACTGCGTGAGCTTGGGAGTGTCGCGTTTTGCTACACTAGTAAAGCCTGACCTAAGTCTCAAGAACCTTTTGGGCAGATTCTCCTAATTACTGAGTCTCCAGAAAGAGACGTATCACAGAAACGTTTAGTCACCAGATAAGGATAGCAAAATGTGTGTGTTTGGTAAAGCGATTAGTTATCAGATAAGTCTAGCATAATTCGCATGAATATTAATAGCTAAATATTTGTGAGTAAAGTTCTATAGCAGGATTTCTATTTGAACATTGAGGAAGAGTCCCACAACCTGTTTATAAAAGATTGGATTTCGATCGAGCGTTTCCATATCTGACTTTACATGGTCTTTGTCCAATGAATGCTTTTATCCAGTTTAGCATGGTATACTTAATACCAATCTTTGCCAATTTTAGAATTAGCTTCTCTTTCCACACTAAGTCATATGCTGATTTGAAATCAACGAAAACAGCCGTAAGGGAATTTCTTGCATCAAGGACATCTTTGATGTGTTGGGAGAAAGTGGCTACTTGTTGGTTCGTTGATCTTTGTGGCCTAACACCTGTTTGTTCACTCCTAAGAATATCGTTGGTCTCAAGGAACCAGGTCAGCCTCCTGTTAACCATTCTTTCCATAAGTTTAGCCAGTACGTCTGTGAGGGAGATAGGCCTATAGTTGTCAAAGTTGCTAGGGTCTTTGCCCTTTTTTAGTACTGGTATTACTATGGCAACTTTCCATTGGTTAGGTACGAGACTGGTCTCCCAGATTTTGTTGTAAAGCGTCGGCGTGGTTTCTTTGGCTTTTAGTCTCATTTTATTTTAAAATTTCGGATGAATATGATCTTCACCAGGAAACTTCTTGCACTTGAGCTGTTTTATCGCAGCATTAAGTTCCCAAGGTCTGAATGGTTCAGTAAGTACATCAGCATTAAGTTCCCAAGGTCGGAATGGTTCAGTAAGTACGTTATTTGGTGTTGTCGGCAAGGTCTGAATGGTTCAGTAAGTACATTATTTGGTATTACCGTGTCCTCCTTACTTTCACCACATCATTTGGTGTTGCGTCTTCCTTAATTTCACCAAACTTTTGGTGTTGCGTCTTTCTTAATTTCACCAAACTGTCTTACTTGTATCTTTAAATCTCTTGAAGATTTTCTGACAAAAGGGTTTTTTTTGCTTGTGGGAATAGAACCTCGCAAAGCAGTTAGCAATTTTGGAGTCGGTGGTGAGCAGTTTGTTGTTGAAGCGTAGTGGTTCTTTCTAGGGTCTTTCCCTGTTGTTGAATTTGAAAGTACGTTGGCTATCACTTTGATAGTTGATATTTGAGATGAACCTGTCAAAGAAAGTCCGTTTAGCTTGTAAGATGGCTTGCCTTAGGACAGTTGATTGTCGTCTCCAGGCTTGTACGTCTTCCGTTCTTCCTGTCTGATCAGCTTTGTTGCGAAGAGCGTCCCGCTTTCTTTTCAGTTCCTCAAGGTGTTTAGACCAAAACACTCGATAGTGTTTCGTCATGCCTAGGGGAATAGTTTTCTTTGCACTTATAAGCTTGATATTCACTTAAATGATTAATAGTATGTAATTTCGAATCGTTTTAAGACAAACTGACCAGTGCTAAAATACCTCAGTTAAGGCGATGTGTCTAGGATTTACGATCCACCCAATAAGACGCATTATCCGCCTGCTGCTCTTGCCTTTACTAGGAATCATTATTGACTATTTTAAATTGTATCATGTGTGGTAGAAAGTTTTCTTAGTATACTGAATCCATTTTCCTAAAATCACTCCTGATCTGTTCACCATCACTCTACTTCAAGTTGTCTTATATGCATTTTTACAGGACATATCGATTCAATTCTGTTGAATATCTGCTACTTATTTCATTTAAATAAGTAAAGTTGTGATGGCGCTCCAAGTATGAAGTGAATTGTCAAAACAAATCTCCCGTTTCTGCACAAGTATTGATGGCACTGGCCTCCCAACAACGTATTGATGCATCTCAGTGATTGAAAGTAGCAATCATTCGGTTTGATCTACTTTTAATCAAAAATTCACCTTAACAACGTCCTAACATATAGTAATATTTTATTCCAACTGTTCATCAATTTCACGTATTCAGTCTTGAATTATGCTTCGTTAATAACAGATGAGAAAACATATTTCAATAACTAAATATTTTAGACCCACTACTTCTACATTCACTCAAAAGAATTAAATTATTATTAGTTAAATATCATAGTCCATTTATTCATCGAAGACAACACTAAACGAGGAGAAATTGAGCAAATTACCGAAAGTTACTCAACCACTTACCAAAGATTACCCACAATTTTAGATCATTATAACATTAATGTGGGATTCAATCAACTTCAAAATTAATTTTGACCATGTTTCCGTTGAATGCATGTGTGTGAGTGTGTCATAAAATAAATCGGAAAATAAGTAAAATTGGACGCTGGTATAGTCTCTTTCATAAGCATCGTATTCTCATTCAATTTCATTGTACCAGTTTTATCGATCGTTTTCAACCATAGATTTTATTCTCTTGAAAACAATTGTCAAAATAATCGCTTTTTCATTAAATAAGCAATGAAATGGCATTTGAAATTTTTAGCAATTATAAGCGACAATATTTTCTACATATTGTAAGAACGTATATGTTCTTACAAATTAAAATGTTGCGCTTGGGATGTAAACAAATTAATGCTTTCTCCTCTGGATTGAAGCAACGAAATCACAGGCTGTTTCTATTTCACCTATGGCGTTTTCAGCAAGTTCATTCTAGTTAGAGCAAATCTTTTGTACCTTGAATGATTCATGATGGATAATATCTCCGTTATAGTTGCTTGAACTAATAATTATACTCAACTTTGAACTTCATCATCGGTAATGTTGGTCTCTTCTGTCCAACTGTAGAAAATAAAGTCTAAATTAAGGAGCAGCACAAGAAGGAATGAATTGCGTGGTTAGAACTCTATCTTTCAGTGAAAGCAAAGGAGAAAATTTTAAACATACGGTGTTGACTGGTAACCCGAATCAGCTACTGTATCTATTATTTGACCATAACCTTGCCAATTAAAATTCAAAGATATAGCAAACCACTTAATTGCGAAATGATAAATCCAACACAATTTCAATCAAGTACCTCCTTTGCGAAATTTATTCCTTGCGAAAAATAATTTAACAAGAAGTAAGTTTTAGATATTTTATTTTGCAAAGAATTTTGCGTTTTTACCCCACACATATCAGCACCAACAACTTTGACAGTTACCAACACGGGTGAGGATAACATTGGCAGTGTCGCTCTGTTGCAACTCAATCAACTCGACTTTCAAATTTCAGCATTGCATATGTCGACGTTTATTGATGCAAAATAAATGTGCATTACAGGAGTTTCTGATTTATCTGCTAAGACACTTTTGAATTTTGCGTTCAGGTCACATATTTCTATGACTGTGTTTATGGGACAGCGATTTGTATGCCAATGGAAATTCAAACATCATTGCGAAACCTTGATTTTTTATAATAAAATGTCTATTTGACGATAAAGCTATATCAACGAAATTTGAAATTTATGAAAGCTTATACAGATTGAAATTTGTTCAAATATAAATGCAACTCTGAAATGGAACGAACAATTTTTTGGTTTGCAATAACAAATGATTTTCTCCTTTTGAATCTAGTTTGTCATAAATAAGTGTGTTTCCGTAAAGGATGTGCCACCACATATTTTTTAAGTGGGTATTCTGGTCTAGAGGCATGAATTTTAGGTCATTTTGAAATGCTGTAAATAAAAAGCAAGCAATACTATTTTTACTTTTTTATACATAATTTATTCACATATGAAGCATGCAAACAAATTAAAAAAATTAAAAAAAAATTAAAATTCCGTTAGTTATCAGCCGATGCAGTGGGGCGTCTCAAAAATATGTTTTAACTCTCCTAGCAATCTGAAATCAAAAAATAAAAAATAGATCATCAATCTACAATAATGTCGCTATATCTGGAACAACGGAAAAGTTACAACAATATTTTTTTTACAAAATGGCGACTGTCTAAAGAAAAAAAAATTTGTACCACTTTTTTGAACATTTTTCGATTTTTTAGAAATAATAAGGATATAAATTTGGGGATGGCCATAGTTCCAGACATAGACAAGTCCCTAAAGAAGACTCTCTTAAAATTTCAAGTAAATCTGAGTAAAACGCATTTAAACTTTCAAGTAAAATTTTTGCAGTCTAAGTCATAAAATTATATTTTAACTTGCATTTATTCAATCTGCCATCCCTGCTGAATACATCAGACCTTCCTGGACTCCGAAAAAACTATTTTCGGTGTCTCTGTTTTTTATTCGAGCAGTTCTGGCCCCCTTTGATGCGCTGGATGCTCGTATCTCGGAGCGGTCAATCCGGGCGTTGTCTCGTCTGATAACAAAAGCATGCGCTTCTGGACCAATTTTCACTTTCATAATCATGAATAAGAGTGTTTCCGTAAAGAGGATGCCACCACTTATTTTTTTAAGTGAGTTGGAATATTTGCACAAGGAAATATTTACTAAAGCTTTCAATTAAATCTCCAATTCTTGCACTTTTTCAAAAGTATGCCAACACGCCTTTTCTAAACGTTTTAAACATTAATAGAGACCAAACAACCTTTTGTAATACAAGAATAAATGGTCGAAGTTCTAAAGTAATATTTACCATTGGATGCAAACCGACTGTATCTTTGATAGGCAAGTTTACGTTATGGTGACCTTAACCTGTTTTCATTACGGATATTGGCCTAATACTGAAGAGCCCTTTGAAACATTGCTATAAGTAAAATATTGCTATTTATTGAACAGCCAACTACGATCAATTATACACCTGAATGAAATTTAATAAAGCCTTTCAATAAGACAGATTAGTCAATAATCCCATCAATAAGGTTATTTGCTTTCTCTAGACAAAATATACCTTACTCGAAATACAATAAACAGGAATTCGAATCTTATTTTCATTATTTGGCTAAAAGACCTTCAATGAGAGAGTATAAACACATGTTTTGACTTTTGAATACTCTTTGAGATGAAATATCCCTCTCTAGCTTCTTTCAAACATGAATCCACTATCTGTTGAGAAGACCGGACTCATACATTTAATATAAGGTCCGCATCATGTACTTCCAAGTGAAAATCTTAGAAAGTGTACGTTTAAATACAACTGCCGTAACATAGCGGCATTCAATGTATCACCCGCACAGATATATATATATATATATATATATATATATACACCAACTCTTTCGATATGAAGCATTTTTCGCGATCTCGTATTGACTATCAATAATTTGAACGCTCAATTTTCACTCCTCTCCTAATCGTGTCGTTCCAAACATTACGGTTTATGCTATTTGTCGGGGGGTGTGCGATAGACTTACCTCCACGTGGTGCACAAGGATTTACTAGCATAAAAATCCACCACAAATGGAGATACCAGATGTCAAAATAAATATAACTCTACAGGCAATACAAAGCGACTAAACTTTAGAATAAATTAATTTCAGGAATTAAAGAAATTTTAACAAGATTTGATCACTGTGAATTGCAGTTGAATACTTTCTATTCCACAAGTCTTGAAACCATGGTACATTATGAGCTGATACCATATTGAGGTCAATATGTCCACTTGTGCTTCTCAAAGGTCACATTTCTTCATAAACAGGATATATGCGTCTATTAAATTTTATAATTTCCCTTTTACATTATATAATATTAATTTTGGGTACGAATTTTGTTATTGCTATTCCATGGGAGTGTTTGGTGATGAAACTCCGGTTATTTTGGTTGCAATAAAATGCATATCTATCATTATTATTTAATTGACGCAGTTATAGGATTAATTCCATGCATTAAAATTGATCTGATTGGATACTCAATCCAAATTTAGATTAATTAGTAATTAGAAGCGAATTTATTTCAATTCTATTTCGGTATGTTTTATCAATTAAAATGACCCTTTTCACACTAATGATCAAATTTAGGATAATATCTTACTGATTTTTTTAAATTAAATGATTTGGAAATATCAATTATGTACTCTACTCCAATTCCAGTTGTTCGCACATTTAGATCAGAAAATGATATGCATATTTGTAATCGCTAATTTACTTGCATTGCCCTGTTCATTGGCACTGAAAGAAGGAGAGAGAATGGAGATTTTAACTTCTCACAATAAATTTCGTTCAAGAGTATCTCCACCAGCATCAGATATGCTGAAAATGGTAACTTAACCATTTTTCGCTTAAACTTGCGAAATAATTTTATGTTGAATAATTTTGTACTGTTAATTTTATACCAGATTTACAGCACCAATTTGGAGAATTTGGCCAAAGAATGGGTGGATCGTTGCGTGTTTGAGCATCCCGAGAGAACAGACCCAAAATATTCTGGTTTAGGGCAAAATTTGGGAATGACAACTAAGATTGAAGTTAACTTGCATGGCATGGTGGAGATGTGGTATAACGAAACGAAATATTATAGTTATGGAAGCAATTATTGTTCAAGAGTTTGCGGGCATTATACGCAGGTAATTTACATATTGAGGTGCACAATGGCAAACACTCTTCCCCATTAGGTCGTTTGGGCAAAGTCACTTAAACTAGGATGCGCATATAAGGTATGCTCTCCATTTACGGTTTGGGAGAATACATATAATTCGGCTTTCTTTGTCGCCTGTCAGTACAGTCCTGCGTAAGTATTTATTCGTAACATTATTATTAACTAATAAACGAGAATTCCAATTCCAACTTGAACAATTTTTTTTTAAATTTAGGGGAAATTTTAACGGACAAAAACCGTACATGAGTGGCACAAAATGTACTATGTGTCCTTCTGGATATAAGGCATGCGATAAAGGCTTATGCGTTGCTAAATCTTCTGGTAAAACTTCTACTAAATCACCACATGTTTCAACTTCCTGTTCAAACCGATCAACAACATCGTCGACTACTTCAGTCTCATGTTCAGAAGTGCTCGCTGTGATTGCCTTAGTACTTGCAAATCACCTCAATTAAATGCTAATTGATTTCCATTTCCCTAGTACTTGACATCCCTTTGAAATCTGTTTAATTATTTCAAGATCAATACACAACAGTAAACCCATTTCAAAAGGAGCTTTTGCTTTTGTATATGAAGGTAGTATTGCCTGCAAAAATATGTTTCTTCTTCTTCTTAAACATTGAAACTAACTAAATTTCTCATGCTTCTATGCAAACACTGTTAGCACATTGGACAAATGCCTATTTTATCCCCCCTAACTTGCTGAAGCACACAAATTTAGTCGTACCAGGATATCATATTATGCTATTCCGTTCCTGATATAACTGTTCACAGTTGTGTTTAACCTAAGCTAAGATTTGACAATAGCATTGAAGATTGGAATTGCAAAATTTTTGCATAAAAACAATAAAAAGAATACATTCAAATAGGACCTTTGTGATAAAATTCAATATTTTAAGGATTTCCGATAAATTGGGATAGAAATTATTAATGAAAATAGAGAAAGATTTACCAGGGTCTCTTGTGGAAATTGATAACATTTATGATTAAGTGAAGACATTAAAATGGTAAGAGTAAATAAAGCAAGAACGACTGACAGTGCTGTATTTCATAGTAGCAAAATGCCAAGGCTCACATAATTTTAAAACTTGATAAATCACTTACTTGAAACACTACTTCTACTGTTCTCCACTTGGTAAAAATATTTCATTGAATGAGCTTTCGATTTTGCCCCTTGTAGTTTTCTAGTTGTTCGAAGACAAGGTCGTTTTCTTAGAATTTTGAATGAAGAGATTTCCGAAACATCCCACTTTGCTAATCTATCGTTTTGCACGGAATCAAATATTTTCATCAATTTAAATTGCTAACTAAAATCCATTTTCTAACCATTGGATAATGCGCATTACCTTACACAGAATAAAATTTCTTCAAATTGCGAAACACTCATTATAAAAACGAGATACAACGCCATTTTTAAATCTGCGTTTTATCAATATAATATGTTTAGCTTCAGTTCAGGTAGAAACAGACACCAAAAAGTAATCATTAGTGAAACTTTTCAATCAATAGTTATCATAAGCATTAAATTGGCCACTTATGTCTTACGAAAATCAATAATCGAAAGAGGAATCGATTATTGACCTTATAGGTATTGATTGCGATAATGATCTGTGCAAGATTGCATAGATCTCGAGGGCACAAATGATACGAGGATTCTCGTCATTAACAATGTGTAGCAACATTTTGGTCAGTGAGATCCGATGTTTATGAAAGAGACACAGTTATGGCTTGGCTATCCTAAACCAAAAAGGAGGTTATTGTTGACTGAGCTTAGAACATCTTTTGAAGCGACTCGTATAATGCCTAAGTGGAATTGAGAATACGACAGTTTGCAAGAATTGCGAATTATCACGAATTCTCAGTAATAGGGTTTTATATAGATGATTTTTGCCTTAAGTTACAAAAGGAAAGTGATACTATTCAAATAACTTCATTTCTACTTCTGAGTCGCTGATTTGCATATCGCAATTTTTTAATGTAATAAAATGACATAACTTGTAGCACAAGACTTGAACACTTTCTTACAGAGAATGAAAGGCTTATTTAATCGCCTGATCAATGCAAAATCTAACTGAAGAATGCCTGCCTTATCTTTGCAGTTGATGAAAAAGTAGTTTTCTGCAATATCGAAAAAGTTGGCACTTCCACGTTTGACGGGATTTGCTCAAAATAATTAATCTAAAAAATTTAGTATGTTATGTTTATTAATATTGTCCTTATTATTTAACTCCTTTATATTTATAACATGAGATAAATCAATTCTTTACAAGTCGTATTAAAAAATAATTGTATTGTTAAAGTAGAATTATTCAAAAATGTGCCATTCAATTCGCCAAATCGATCAATTTTGAGATTTTGAATCCCTATCACAATCACATTGTATAATTACACAAATATACACGAATTTCTAACAGACCAAAAGCAGAAAATAGTCACATTATCGTTAATCTGCTTTGTTTTTTACGAAGGCAAAGTCCAAAACATTAGATATCCTTCAAAATGGTAGTATTTATAACAGAAGAAAATAAAAATATTCATAATTCTAGCTTTTATATATTTTTAAATTTTGCTTTCATTAAAAAGGTTTAAGTAACATTCATCGATTCAATTGACATGGAAAAAAAAATTTGTCGGAACCACTTAAATAAGCCCTGACTAAACGATGAAAATTTTCTGTGGCTAAATTCTTCTGTTTGAAATTGTTTGAGATATCTGATTATCTCCCCCAACAATATCAAAGAGACAGAGCCTATGGAATAGATGACATTCACTTCAGCCAATAGATCATTAAAATACAATCAGGCTTGCACAAAACAATAATGACAATTTATAGTTGGTCTGCTGAGAGATCGCTGAAATCACGACGAACATTTTCTCTGCGATCAAGAGCACCTCTTCGCATTCCAAACCATTTGAAATTTCTTCGACCAGTAAGCCGCAAATTAATTCTATTTTACATAAAATGTATTTCGTTTACATAAGCATGGTCAGTTTTTATATAGAATCTAAATTCTATTTTTAAAATTCATGGGAAATAGTTAATTTTAATTTGTTTTAAATTAGTCATTGTTTTTTTCATTTTTGCAGCTGTCAATTTTTTAAACTTCCTCTAAGCTTTATCTATCTAACTAAGAGGTTTATCGATTAAATCACGTTAATTTAATGGTCTGAAGGAATAATACTTTTATTAGAATTACCTTCATACTGGAGATATTACTTCATGGATAGTAGTGTTCAGCCTGATAGCCCTATACAGAGATACAGAATGAATAATTAAACCCACTTACTTCTCACTTTGAAGTGACACTAATCTCCTCCCCATTCGTACAAATTTCTGAGTTGTCCTAAAAGCTGAACTACTGATCTCCACTCAGAGCAAATTAAATATTCCCATAAATAAAAAGCGGATTCGACCAGCCACTAATATTTGAAATGGCGACTTGTTTATCTGCGTCATTTCGTAATATTAGGTGAAATGGCCTGCCAATTAGCCAATGATTGACAGCAAAGACTAATGTGAATATCAAATTTATATGACCTGTTCACAAATGTTATAATTTTGTGCCATATTTCTGAAGAAATGATTGAAAATCAAGAAATGCTGAATAGTATAGAAATTTAGTGACTGAAAGCTTGTTTACCTAGTCTTAAATATTAATTTCTAGTTAGAATTGCTGTGCAGTTGAAACCGGCATAACACTTAAGCAAGCGGGATATTTAGAAGTATTGGGAAGTGATCCATTGGCGTAGTTGTTTCCTTTTTCAAAGTGCAACCGTGGATTCCCAGTGATTCAGATGCTAAATCGCCAGTTTTCTAGTGATGAGTTGCATTTGTTTTAATTGATATGTGAGGTAAAGATTTGGAAACCTTCGACACGTCAAAATTTCATAACCAAAATTTGAAGTTTAAAATGGCGCAGATTCGCATAAAATGGTCAAATTTTGATGAGCCATATACAGAGTGGTCTAAAAATGTATTATTTCAAAAGCGAAAAACATATTTTACAAGTTTAAACATATGCTTTTTCACTGTTTGGTCTCAAACAGACCTCCGAGAGTTGTTTGTGAACGTTCTCTACAGTTCCATCAGCTTCAAACTTACCTCTGATTCGAAAGATGATAACTCGAGTTGGGGGTCTTCTTTGAAGTTCCTTCCTATATTGTCACAGCACTTCAACTGCATTTTCATACCTCCAGTAGTATTTTAGAAAAAATTTTCTCTCTTCAAAGTTGACTGAATCTACTCGAAAAACACAAACAGTTAAGTTATGGATTATTTCCAATTATAAAAAATATACTAATCAAATAAAAATGATATGATACGTTGAAATATTTCACGCCTTTGAAATAATGAAATAACAATAAACAATATGTTTACAATTATTTTATGCGTGTATGCATAATTTTTGGTCACCCTGAATTTAATTAGAACGATGTAACACTATCAACGTTTACTAGATTAAAATTTGTTTCGGAGAGTTCATTGATAGGAAATATACAAGCAAATATTCTTATTTGTCAAGCTGTGTGAAGATATAGATAATTCTTTTCCTTTAGTTTTCTAATTTTATTAAAAAATTTTGTTAATTTTATCCACAAAAGGATTCACATCGCAACTAATTGGCCCAAACATTCCACTCATAATATAATTACAAAGAAACGTAATCTAAAAACTGTCATAAATGAACCTTCAGCATAAATTAAATTGAATCATTTTTATCCATCTCCAAGTAATCACTATAATAAAACTTTTATGAGAACATAAAACAACATAATGAAAGCAAGCAACAACAAAGCAGGTGTCATGAAATACTTCCTCTCACACACATGCAGATGAAGTAATTCAAGTAAGCCCCACCGAATCTAATTACAAAATATAGGTTACTCTTCAATATATTACTGCATCATTCTCATTACCCATAGAATTTTAAAGTATACATAATCAAACATAAAACTTAATACCTATAATCGCGGTAACAGAACTAAACAGTGCAACTGTCTTTACATCTAAACCAGCAATAAGCATATGGTTGGCTTGTGGGACACGTTATCGCTGTGTGCGTCATCGTATGCCTACATGTCTGCTCGCCAGGATTGGGAGTTGCGGCCGCACAACTCTGTGTGCAGCGACCGTACAAACAGTGACCAATCATTATTATTATTATTATTAATATATCAAATGACAGGCGTTTCGATTGTTATCATCAGCCCTTTAGTTGACTTCAGTCTTCACAGAGGGGAGTCTAGCTAGATGTTGGAGAATCTGTCATAGAGATTTCTGATTCCTAGCTAGATGTTGGAGAATCTGCCATAGAAATTTCTGAGCCGGTAGCTAGATGTTTGAGAATCTGCCATGGAGATTTCTGAGTCGGTCTAGATGTAGGAGAATCTGCCAAAGAGATTTCTGAGTCAGGAGAATCTGTCATAGAGATTTCTGAGTCAGTCAGGCTTTAATAAAGTAGCAATCCGCTACAGGCCCAAGCATAACATCCTAAACACACACAATAGAAAATATAGCAAATAATAAACCACATAACTCAAAATCTTCAAGCAATATTAAAATCTAAACCTCTAAAAGACAAAAGAGTTAAAATATGATTGAAAAAAACGAAAGAGGTCTAAATATTGAATCAAATGGCAGAACTAAAAATACGAACAAATAACAACTTGGTTTTACCTAACACACGAAGACCAAATGAAAAGAGAAGAGAAGAAAATAGATGAAATCATAAAATTATTGCTCTATGGCTATATAAGACATTGCAAAATATAACTAACAGTGTACAAATAAAGTTAGTAGAACTAAAATTCTAGATACACCAGCCAAATGAAAAGAAAATATAAGAAAAAGGAAGAAGATATTGAAGGATAAAATTTTCGTCCACAACCTGCACTCAATCACATTCTATTAATTAAAAATTCTGCAAAAGGTGTCGATAAACAATCACTTAAGGCTTTCAAATGAGGTAAAATAAAATCAATAAGCCGATCAATATAGGTAAAATTTATTACCAAATTGAAATATTAGAAAGGAATCAAGAAGAAATAAATCATTATCATACCATGATGTGCAACTAATAAATTACAACAACAAAATGGAATAGCGTTATATTTAGACTCTAAGACTTGATTCTAATCATGAACATAAATTTTGAGTCTAAAATATTAGCCCATACTTCTAAAAATGTAAAAATATACCTATACGCCTATGATCTAATGTTAAAATTCTTTTATATATGTTAGAAGTATTCATTATTGACCAAAAGCTTCTAAGTATTTTGAAAATAATACACAATTTCACCCGACTTATAAGATAGAAATAAAGATATAGGAGTAAATAAAGGCAAAAATAGATTGCTCCAAATTTAGCAAGATGTCCACTATTGTCATTAATGAAATTAGATAGTATATACCGCAAACAGTCAAACAATTACAAAAAAAGAATAAAGAAACACAAAATTATATCTGAACGAAAACACACAATTTATAAAGTAGAAACTAGTGAATGGGACATATGGCACCAAATAGCTTTCAATCAGACCTGTAGCGGATTGCTACGCTAGTTATGTATATTGTTTTGTAGACTTGTAGCGGATTGCTCCCTAAGTCTCGAACATGTAGCGGATTGCTACGCTAGTAAAGCCTGACTGACTCAGAAATCTCTGTGGCAGATTCTCCTATATCTAGTCGGACTCCCAGAACCATCTAAGCTATGGCCCAGCTATAGTGGAAACAGATATATAGCACGGGACACATTTATTCAGTAGGGTTATTGTGAGTATAGTGTACACACAGGGAGCTTAATCGTGATCAGGATGACGGGTTAGGCTAAACAAACAGGGGCTACTGAGTGTTCACTGTTTGCAAGGCCGTTGCACACACTTTTACGGCCGCAACTCCCAATCCTGGCGTGCAGGCACGCGATGACGTGTCCCACAGACCTTTGAAATCTAGAAAAGAAAAGAACTTTCAAAAAATAAATTATCACGTAGTATTTGAAATAGCAATGGAATGTAAAATTTTAAAAATACTCTTTTAAAAATAAAGGACCATTTAATTCTACTAAAACCTGATCTATGTGATAATAATAAGAAATAAACCAAAGTTTAGTATAAAACGAAAAGCACAAAATAGTACAAATCAGTAAATAATATTTCGGATACAACAAATATCGAAGATATACAGGAAATCACAAAAAAGGTTAATAACGAATTATATAGTCCTCCTTTACACAGAGATATAGGAATAGTCTATCTTTCACAGAGCTCTAAAATTACTCAGAATCTAACTAATTTATCAACAAGATTTCAAATTAATGCAGAATGATACAGAGAAAATAGAAAATTTCAAATCAACGTATTAACGAACATAATAACTAATGATCTATAGAAAATGATAATAAACTATTAACAATATATCAATGAACTACAGCAAGAGACACCTCATAAAATTAAAAAGATTAGTATTATTGAAACATAATTTACACATAGTCACTTTTCAAAAATATCCTAATCTCATATTTATGAATGGAAGTATGATTAAACCCATAGATTGGGGAATAAATCTTATAATCTCAGCCAAGTATACCAAAGAACAAATACAAATAGATGCACCAACAGGTATAAATCTACTAAAAATATATTAATGTATCAAATAAACGACGAGTAAATTAAGAAGGAAATATCCTAAACACAAACATAACCAACAAAATATAAAATCAGGTTTATAAGAATATGGAATACGATAACTAATAAGAGAATGAAAAACATTAAATTCTTATATATAATATAATATAAAGATTTAAGATTACTAAATATAGGTAACATGATTCAACTGAATATCAAGTGCATACAAGGGACATTTTCCACACAGTTTATATTGACCTATCAGTCTCCCTAATATTTAATTAACTTCAGCTCTTCAAACCAATAGATATGTGGTGTCGCCCCCGCCACGTCGGGGCTTGCCAGTCGATGAAAGAAGAATGTGCGTTGCAGTCACCTCTGGGACTGGTTTAGAAACTCTTGTGAAATTGATGCTACGTTAGATGTACGAATGTATGTATGTATGTCACATAGGGGTGCAGGATAGACTTACCTCCTCGTGGTGCACCCTGGACAACGTATTTTCTTACGGCAAAAAAGTCTATCACTCGGCATTCGTTTTTGATTTCAATTAATTATGATTAGCTTTAAAAAAAGCTATAAGAAAAATCGCCCTCGTCAGGGCGAATCACAACGTCTTCAGATCCTCCAGTGGAATGCTGGAGGAATGTCTCCGGACAAAAAGATCCAAATACAGAAAATCCTACAAACCTATGATGTAGACATTTTCACAATTATGGAAGCTAACATTTCGGATGACAAACTGAAGTACTACCAATTCCCAGGTTACACCCTGTACAATCTACCTAAATACCGGCAAGTTGCAAGTGGAATTCTAACTGGAGTAAAAGATGGCCTCACCTCACTCTACGACCTAATCAAGAGTATGGGCTCGACGCAAGACATATGCGAAATAATCCGATTAAATGTTTGGAAATGTCGAAATCACTTCAAGATATATACAGTCTATAATCCACCCCAGAATTGTCTCAACTTTGACTTTCTGAACATCTCACACAAAACTATAGTATTAGGAGACTTCAACGCCCACTCCACCAGATGGGGCTACAAAGATACAAACATAGCTGGAAAGGAAATTGAAGACATGCTAAACAGCAAACCTCTGGAACTTATTTACAGCAATGAGAATCGGCTACATATTTGCACTACAATGAAAACAGAACAACTCCTGACTTGCTCCTGGCTTCAAGCGACATCGGTGAGCATACACGCCGCAAAATAATTGACGATCCTGGTTCTGGTCACAAACCAGTCATTGCTAGTATTACCATCAGCAGCAAAAGCAAGACAAGGAAAGTGCCAACTAAGCTATCATGGAACTTCAAGAAGACTGATTGGTCTAGATTCACAAACCTTTTGTGAATGAACTTCATACAAGTCCCCCCAACTTCAAACAACATCCTGACAAACTTTGCACTGCTATCACGAATATTATGATCAGATGTGCAAAGAAAACTATTCCCCGAGGCAAAACTAAACACTATCGAGTGTTTTGGTCTAAATACCTTGAGGAACTGAAAATAAAGAGGGACGACCTTCACAACACTGCCGATCAGACTGGAAGAACGGAAGACGTAAAAGCCTGGACACGACAAACAGCTGTCCTAAGGCAAGCCATCTTACAAGAAAAACGAAATTCCTTCGACAAGTTCATCTCAAATATAAACTATCAAAGTGATAGCCAACGCACTTTCAAATTTCTGAGAAACCTGCAAAACAACAGAGAAAGACCCTCACCAGTTAAAGGAAATT